>SJYT01014455.1:0-178373 GCA_006410635.1 Cephalophus harveyi
TCCAATGCATGAAAGTGAAAAGTGAAAGTGAAGTCGCTCAGTCATGTCTGACTCTTAGCAACCCCATGGACTGCAGCCTGCCAGGCTCCTCCGTCCATGGGATTTTCCAGGCAAGAGTATTGGAGGGGGCTGCCATTGCCTTTTCTGGCTTTTTATTCCTAGAGGTTATTATAAAACAGAGAATATTAGTAGGTACTCAGAAACTGTTTAGTGAATGAATGAAAAATTGATGAATTTTTTAAATCAATGAACATTGTTCTGAAATGTCCCTCTTTATTTATTTATTAAAGTCTTCATTGAATTTGTTACAGTATTGATTCTACTTTCTGTTTTTGGGTTTTGGCCATCGGATCTTAGCTCCCTGACTGGGGATTGAACCTGCACCCACTGCATTGGAAGGCGAAATCTTAACCAGTGGACCACCAGGAAGTCCCTGAAATGTCCCTCTTTAAACTTGAAGTGTATTATATCATGTATTATAGGAAAAAAAAAAGGGGGGGCAGAGATCCTTTGGATTTTCATGAATTGGATATTCTTCCCTGAACTTAAGTAACAGGAATAGTATCATGAGAACAGTATGATAATTTAACAATACACCATGACTTACTAGTAATCATTTCTTAGAAATATCTTTCCTCTATTGCTACATAATGGTTGATGGGAAGAGCTACAGTGTGAGACATCTTAGATAAGCAGGCATTTGATAATAAGCCTCACAAAAGTTGGTTTTAATTCTCAATACAAACTGTCAAGGTACTATTATTACTAGCCCTATCTTAAAGATAAACCTTAAAGAGAGTCCCCAAGAGGTGAAGTAATTTGCCCAAGTTCATGCTGCTGTTGAACTGCAGAGAAGGGCCTCCTAGGTTTCCAAGCCTGTGTTCTATCCACTGAACTACAGGGTCTCTCAGCACTTAGGAATAATCCATATCTATGAATTTAATTTTGCGTAATTTGTTTTTCCAAGTTTACTTTAACGCTGGGCTGGATGAAGCACAAGGTGGAATCAAGACTGCCAGGAGAAATATCAATAACCTCAGATATGCAGATGACACCACCCTTATGGCAGAAAGTGAAGAGGAACTCAAAAGCCTCTTGATGAAAGTGAAAAGAGGACAGTGAAGAAGTTGGCTTAAAGCTCAACATTCAGAAAACGAAGATCATGGCATCTGGTCCCATCACTTCATGGGAAATAGATGGGGAAACAGTGGAAACAGTGCCAGACTTTATTTTGGGGGGCTCCAAAATCACTGCAGATGGTGACTGCAGCCATGAAATTAAAAGATGCTTACTCCTTGGAAGGAAAGTTATGACCAACCTAGATGGCATATTCAAAAGCAGAGACATTACTTTGCCAACAAAGGTCCGTTTAGTCAAGGCTATGGTTTTTCCTGTGNAATAAATGGGGAAACAGTGGAAACAGTGTCAGACTTTATTTTTTTGGGCTCCAAAATCACTGCAGATGGTGACTGCAGCCATGAAATTAAAAGATGCTTACTCCTTGGAAGGAAAGTTATGACCAACCTAGATGGCATATTCAAAAGCAGAGACATTACTTTGCCAACAAAGGTCCGTCTAGTCAAGGCTATGGTTTTTCCAGTAGTCGTGTATGGATGTGAGAATTGGACTATGAAGAAAGCTGAGTGCCAAAGAATTGATGCTTTTGAACTGTGGTGTTGGAGAAGACTCTTGAGAGTCCCTTGGACTGCAAGGAGATCCAACCAGGCCATTCTAAAGGAGATCAGTCCTGGGTGTTCTTTGGAAGACTGATGCTAAAGCTGAAACTCCAATACTTTGGCCACCTCATGTGAAGAGTTGACTCATTGGAAAATACTGATGCTGGGAGGGATTGGGGGCAGTAGGAGAAGAGGACGACAGAGGATGAGATGGCTAGGTGGCATCACTGACTCGATGGACATGAGTCTGAGTGAACTCCGGGAGTTGGTGATGGACAGGGAGGCCTGGCATGCTGCAGTTCATGGGGTCGCAAAGAGTCGGACATGACTGAGTGACTGAACTGAACATAATTGATGAACATCCCTTCCTTCTTGTCTTCATCTTCCTTTCCTTCCTTCTCTGAAAAATGAAAAATAATTCAGTATAAATTCCTATTAATCCAATTTATTCATCTATTCAAACATTCATTAAGGATCTGATTTCTTGCAGTTTGATTGCAGCATCCAGGTCACATTTGGGACTTCAGTGTCCTTAAAGTGATGTCCCTCCAAGTGGCTTGTTAGAGGAAGACTACTGGTTAGCTTGGGCTTCCCAGATGACTCAGTGCTAAACAATCCGCCTGCCATAACAGGAGACACAGGAGATGCGGGTTTGATCCCTGGGTCAGGAAGATCTCTTGGAGTAGGAAATGGCAACCTGTTTCTGTATTCTTGCCTGGAAAATTCCATGGACAGAGGAGCCTGGTGGGCTATGGTTCATGGAGTTGCAAAGAGTTGGACCTGACTGAGCACGTGTGCACTGGTTGGCTTGTCTTCGCAGACAGAGTCATTTTTTTCCATCTCTTCATCCTAGTAAATGTGACAGCTGTATGTTTCATGCCTCCATAGGCATGAAAGATGGGAGGGAATGGTGATCCGGTAGCCAGTCCAAACCCCTGTTCCTCTCCTTTTCCTAACGTCATTTGTTGTATCTATTCCAGTTGTGCTGACGAGAGCGGTCATTATCCCAGCAACTGTGTGGTGGAGCAAATCTTGGTCCTAGGCCTCAAGAAGCAACCATCTTCTGTGACTGCCCACTCAGCTGGTGAGGAAACAGGCCACTTGGTTCTATAAGCATAGAAGTATTTGCCATGAAGAGATGGTTAGTCTAAAGCTGATGTAATGTGCTTAGCCAAGTGGACTCTGCTCTTTCTGGCAAGAGTCAAATATGCTAGTATCTAGAGGAGATGAGGCCATCCTGCTTCTCTCTTCATCAACTGTCTTTCTGCTCATTGTAAGCTGTTAATATTTTCCTGAGGGAAATCATTTGGGCGCTTGAAATAATATTGCAGCTTCTCTGAATATTTGTTTTAAACTGTAGGTATCTAAAGTCATTGGGAATTCTACTGATATTTGTTGAGTTTCTTAAAGGACCTGGGACAGGATATATCTTTTTTTAACCTACTGAATTTGCTGGACAAATCACTTTGCTCCTTACAGTTTGTTTTCACTCAGTCTTTTACTCAAAACACTGGAGTGCTTCATGTTGTAAAAATCTGTGGAAGTCCAGGAGTATAAGTGGTATTAATTTGGATTCTCCTATATGGAATATAAGATTTTATGATAGAGACAGAAACTTTTTAAATTCAAAGAAAAGACATTTCTTTCCTGGATAGTCAATAGACTTTCTCTTTTACTGTTTGGATCCCTAGATGGCAGCGCTCAGCCTGTAACTTTTACATACCATGCCACAACATCCACCCTGAACCTGGAGATGCTCTCGCTGAACATTGGTGCTGACTGGAAGGTGCACATCCAGTGACAGAGCAGTGCGCCTGGTGGCGAGAGCCAGGAGCAGCTGTGCCTCTCTGCCTTCCCTGGGGCCTTTTATGCGATTCGTGCCACATGCTAATTGACTTCTCTGGCTTAAAGTCATCTTTCCTTAGTCACAGTTAATTAGTGAACAGTAGATTTCAGATTTGTCAGATGTTACATTCTTAGATGTGCTGGGAATCATACTCTTGGTGTCACACACCACTTCTACATGCAAGTGGCCCAGAGACATTTACAGCATTCACAGACCTCGCGTTGCTCCTTGGGCCATGGCCTGGGGTTTGTGCGGTGGCCCAGTGGGGAGCTTCTCTTTGAATACAGCTGGGTGAGTTTGTTTCAAGTGACAGGTGGGCCAAGCCCACCTTGTGTGGCCCATTTGTGGAAGCTTGTCTCAGTCCATGTGGCCAAGCCACTCCGGCTCCAGCAGCTGAGCTGCTCAAGGTCTCTCTCGAAGTGGACAATGGCCTCTGGTAACCACCCCCCACCCAGATCTCTTTTACCCACTTAGACATGGGCAAGGCAACCCTTTTCTACTTGCACTGTATGTACTGCAGCAATAGGGAGTTACTCTGCCTTACAAACTGAAAAGCTGGCTTAAAACTCAATATTCAGAAAACTAAGATCATGACATCTGGTACCATCATTTCATGGCAAATAGATGGGAAAACAATGGAAACAGTCATAGACTCTATTTTCTTGGGCTCCAAAATCACTGCAGATGGTGACTGCAGCCATGCAATTAAAAGATGCTTGTTTCTTGAAAGAAAAGTTATGCCCAACCTAGACAGCATATTAAAAAGCAGAGGCATTACTTTGCCAACAAAGGTCCATCTAGTCAAAGCTTTGGTTTTTCCAGTAGTCATGTATGGATGACTTGGATCACAAGTGGGGAGAGTTGGACCACAAAGAAAGCTGAGCACTGAAGAATTGATGCTTCTGAACTATGCTGTTGAAGAAGACTCTCAAGAGTCCCTTGGACTGCAAGAAGATCAAACCAGTCAATCCTAAAGGAAATCAGTCCTGAATATCCATTGGAAGGACTGATGCTGAAGCTCCAATACTTTGTCCACCTAATGCAAAGAACTGATTCACTGAAAAAGACCCTGATGCTGGGAAAGATTGATGGCAGGAGAAGGGACATCAGAGGATGAGATGGTTGGATGGCATCACCAACTTGATGGACATGAGTATGAGCAAGCTCCAGGAGTTGGCGATGGACAGGGAAGCTTGGCGTGCTGCAGTCCATGGGGTCATAAAGAGTCAGTCATGACTGAGTAACTGAACTAAAGTGAGAGACTGAATCAAGAACACAAAGGGATCCTTTTACTTGTCATGTTTTTGGGGTCTCCAAAGTTCCAAATTAATCTGCTTAAAATTCTAATCTCTTAAAAGTATTGGTTTTATTAAATTCTGTCTACTACCCGAAGATTATTTGTAACATGACTAAACTATAATTTAAATTAATAACATAAATACCCACCATCAAACTTCAGAATAAGAACATAGGACTAGACTGAGGATGAGGTAAGTGGGACACTTGCCTGGGACAGAAAATGTACGTGGATGCCCAAATTCACAGTAATCAAAATTAATAATACTTTAATGCAATATTTTAAAAATCAACACTAAAAGAAAAAAATCCATGATGAACAAATATCACAGTTTTAAATAAGGATAGGATCAATATACCACATTTTACGTTTAACTTAGATCCCAGCACAGCTCGGCATGGGCTGGAGCACTACACCACATCAGCCCCTTGGGAGGTCCCAGGGACTCCTTGCGGCCACAGCATCTGCTGGGGCAGCCTCGTATCCTCAGCCCTCCTCAACATACACACTTGCTTATCAGGCATCCTCCACTTAGTAACTTGCCAACTGTCACCCCAGTGCCTTCTGTTCCCTGGACCCAAGATCTACTGCCTGCCCTCTATGTATGCAGATCCTACCATCTGTCCAGGCGCAACTCAAATCCCACTTCCCCATAGAGCCTTTCTAACTCCCTACCACCCACAACTCCCCTTTACCACAAGCAGTGACTTTGCCCTTCTCTGACAGGCAGCCCCACTTCTACATAACATGCAGTCGGATGAGAATTCTCTTGGATGGCCCCTCAGTGTTTCAGGTTCGTCTGTCTTGTTCCCCTATTAGGTGGCATGTTCTCCAAGATCATGTTATATTTCTCTTATATCTGCCAGAGCACCATTATACTTGACTTTCAGTAATGATTGGCTGACTGATGGATTGATTAAAAATTGAGAATTGAATATACTTGTTTCTGCTTGACTTTTATGACATAGGACTCTTCCCTCCAGATATAGTAAATGTTATGCATTTCCCAGTGGACACATTTCATTGTATCAGTTGAGCTTTGCACTATATGTAAGTACATATAGACATATGCAGATTCTTTGTTCGTGTTTCTGCAAGTTTTACAATTAAAGAGAAAGGAAGAAATCTCCATTGGCTGAAGTTTTATTTCCCAACTTCAGATTTCCCTGTCAACATAATTGGAAAAGGCCCTGATTCTGGGCAAAATTGAAGGCAGAAGGAGAAGGGAACGACAGAGAATGAGATGGGTTGGATGGCATCACTGGTTCTATGGACATGAATTTGAGCAAGTTCCAGGAGTTGGTGATGGACAGGGAAGCCTAGTGTGCTTCAGTCCATGGGATCATAAAAGAGTTAGACACGACTGAGCGACTGAACTGAACTGAACCTGAAAGCTGAATGTTCTTATCTAATATAAATGATGGTTTTTAATAGCATTTAATGGGAAATAGATGGGGAAACAGTGTCAGACTTTATTTTTTTAGGCTCCAAAATCACTGCAGATGGTGATTGCAGCCATGAAATTAAAAGATGCTTATTCCTTGGAAGGAAAGTTATGACCAACCTAGATAGCATATTCAAAAGCAGAAACATTACTTTGCCAACAAAGGTCCGTCTAGTCAAGGCTATGGTTTTTCCAGTGGTCATGTATGGGATGTAAAAGTTGGACTGTGAAGAAAGCTGAGCGCCGAAGAATTGGTGCTTTTGAACTGTGGTGTTGGAGGAGACTCTTGAGAGTCCCTTGGACTGCAAGGAGATCCAACCAGTCCATTCTAAAGGAGATCGGTCCTAGGTGTTCATTGGAAGGAATGATGCTAAAGCTGACACTCCAGTACTTTGGCCACCTCATGTGAAGAGTTGACTCATTGGAAAAGACTCTGATGCTGGGAGGGATTGGGGGCAGGAGGAGAAGGGGATGACAGAGGATGAGATGGCTGGATGGCATCACCAACTCGATGGACGTGAGTTTGAGTGAACTCTGGGAGTTGGTGATGGACAGGGAGGCCTGGCGTGCTGCAATTTATGGGGTCACAAAGATTTGGACATGACTGAGCGACTGAACTGAACTGAAAGCTGAATAATTAAGACCTATCTTCAGATCAATATATAGTGCATGTCTATTCATTTAAAGTATTTTGGAAACAAGGAATGTAACAAGAACTGTAGAGTAAGTTAGTGAGGAACTTCTCTGTCTTGACCCAGAACTATACCGAAAGGTTTAACTAGACACATTGAATGGAGAAAAATACAGCCTGAGTGTTCTCAAATGTTCTGTGCTCTTAATCCCTTGTCACGCTTTCCCCATCTCCTTTTTCTGATGCTAAGGTTCAGAGAGCTTTAACCAACTTGGGGCCAAGTCGATCTACAGTGTTCAGTTACCTTGTTGTGGCTAACTCTGGATATGCTTTCTCAGGAAACTAGATTTAATGTAATAAAGTAGAATCATTTCAGGAGTGATTCAAACAAAACTCTAAAATGAGTGTGTAGTATGTCTTTCCTTTAAGACTTAAATGCCCTGAAATGAGCTGGCAAATCAGTTTAAAAACAGAAACTGCTCAAAAGCAATATGGGCACAGGTAATTCACAGAAGAAATTGAAACAGACAAAATAAGTATGAATTGTGCTCAGCCCTATTAATATTTAAAGAAATTCAATAAGGGGTGCCTGATTGGCCAAGATTAAGATGAAAATGTCTAGTACTGATATTGGCATAGGAGCTAGGCATTCTCATGGATCATTGGAAGAATTAGAATAAGTATAATCTTTCAGGAAGGCAATCTGGCAATAGCACCAAAATTTTTAATTTGCATACTTTAACCCAACAATTCCACTTCAGATAAATCAGATAAATTGCTCAGAGCTACTAATTGCAATGTGGTTTATACTGTTGAAAACCAGAAATAAACTGAATGTCCTTTCACAGGAGATTGGTTAAATATAACCCTTTGATACAGTGGAGTGTTATGCAACCTATATATATCAACATAGAAGAATATTTTGGATAAAATGTCTACTGAGCGACTTCACTTAAGTAAATAATAAACCAGAATTTGAGGTACCATCCTATACTGTGCAAAATGAGAAGGACATAAAAAACAGGTCTCAGAATTGTTTCAGACTGAAGGAGGAAATAAAGAGACGTGACACCAAATGTGTTCTCTCCTGGAACTATAAGGGACATGACTAGGACAGCTGGAAAAATTTGAATGGGATATTTTGATTACATGGTAATTTTCCTAATTTTGAGAATTGCACTATGATTATATGGGAAAATTTCCTTGTTTTAGGAAACACATGGAAGTATTGAATATTAAAGGGTAATGGGCCCTCATAGCTTTAACTTACTCTAAAATGGCTCAGAATTTATGTATGTATGAGAAAAACAGAGTCAGAGAAAATCAGCAAAATGTGTTAAAAATGTTACAATTGAAGAATCTGGATGAACCATGTACAGGAACTTCTTATACTATATTTTCAACATGCCTGTAAGTTTTAAACTATTTCAAAGCAAAATTTTAAAAACGTGCTGAGCCATATCTCCATAGTATCCAGTAGCTGTAAAAAGTTTGGTTTCTATTATTATAAAGGGTTATAAGGTGTGGAATGTAAAATAGGATGAAATATGAGGTTAAGAATGAACTCCAAGGATTTCCCTGGTGGTCCAGTGGTGAAGAATCTGCCAGCCAATGTGGAGGACACAGGTTCATCCTTGGTCTGGTGAGATTCCACATGCTGCAGGGCAACTAAGCCCATACACCACAACCACTGAGCCTAGAGCTTGTGCTCCTCAACGAGAGAAGCCACCACAATGAGAAGCCCTTGCACTGCAACTAGAGAGTAACCCCTGCTCACTGCACCTGGAGAAAGCCTGTGCAGAGCACCGAAGACCCAGCACAGCCAAAAAAAAAAAAAAAAGAAGAAGAAGAAGAAGAATGAACTCCAGACCACTGTGGAGAACAGTATGGAGGTTCCTTAAAACACTAAAAATGGAATCACCATCTGATCCAGTAATCCAGCTTCTGAGCGTGTATCCATAAAGGATGAAAACATAATTAGAAAACATACGTGCACCCCAATGCTCATAGCAGCACTGTTTACAATAGCCGAGACATGGAAGCAACCTGAATGTCCATCAGCAGAGGAATGGATAAAGAAGATGTGGTACATATATACAATGGAATATTACTCAGCCATAAAAAAGAAGTAAATAATGCCATTTGCAACAACATGGACAGACCTAGAGATTATCAAACTCTAAGGGAAGTAACTCAGAAAGACAAATATCATATGATCTCATTTATATGTGGAATTTAAAAATATGAATCAAATTAGTTTATTTACAAAACAGAAGTAAGCTTGTAGACTTAGAAAACAAACTTATGGTTACCAAAGGGAAAAGAGGGGTGAGGGGTAAATTAGGAGTTTGAAATTAACAGATGCCCATTACTGCATATAAAATAAACAACAAGCACCTACTGTATAGCACAGAGAACCATATTCCATATCTTGTTAAAAACCTGTAACAGGAAAGAATCTGAAAAAGAGAATATATATATATATATATAAACATACACACGTATGTATGTACGTGTATATATGTATTTGTCTGAATCACTTTGTGTATACCCAAAACTAACACAACACTGTAATCAACTATTTACTTCAATTTAAAAAATTAAAAAGAATGAACTCTAGTACAAGAAAATACGTTTATTTCTGATGCAGCAGACCTCTTCAGATCATCAGATGAGCTGTTCCTCACTTGAGAAATGCCAGCCAAGCCAATTCCTCTACTTTAAGGAACACAGATACCACACTCAGAGCACCAAGCCAGGAGACCCTGACCACCCCTACCCCGCCCCCCTGCCAATGCTGTGGCAGCGCTCTCTGTGCTTTTATATGTGTCTCCTCACAGAGGTCTTGTCTGACTGCAAGGGCTGACCAAGGAGCCTTGCATCTGGTTAACTGAGATAGGCCTATCAGATATATAGGGAATAGCCACAGGGAATTCTGGAGTTTGGTCTGTGTGCAGAATTACTTCACTTTTTTGCATCCCTTTTAATATCAATGTATCATAATGATAGACAACAGAAACACAGTCAAAACACTTAAATATTTGGAGTTTAATGGCTTTTAGCTCATAATTGACCCTCATACCTAAAAGCCTTCTCAGTAATGGAACTTCTATGGCAATATCAAGCATTCCACTCTGCTTTAAAGAGTTCCATCTATCAAATCCTCTGAATGCCCAGCATAATTCCAGGGGTGGGAGGGAGGTGGCACTCTAGACTAAAAGAACTTCTCAGCCTAGGGGATAGAAAGCCGTCAGCAACTCTCCTGGAAACATTACAGTCTTAACCATAAACAATGGGGGCCATATAACTGGCATTCTAGCAGAAATAAAGGAGACATTGGCATCTGATATCAGATCTGCCTGTCTTATGACCAGCCTTGCTAAAGACTGCAGTGTCGCAGCAAGGCCAGCCAGAGTCAGACAGCTGCTTCTCGACAGTTGTTTTCAGCACGGCTGATGGTGTTAGATTCCACTCCCATCAGAGCTAGGAGAAGGGAAGCCCTGACTATTTATATACAGGAATCCAGAGATCTTATGCCTAATGCGGTTATTGGAGTCTTTGTTTTGCATTTACTCTTTCACTGATTATCAGGTGACCCAGGATCTAGCTTGGTTCTGTAGCGAACTGACAGAGAGATCTTGGCCATGTCACTTAATCTCTCTAGGCCTGGGTTTCCTCTTTTTTCAAGAAGAGAGATAATCTCTAAAATTCTGTGACTTTCCCATGACTTAATAAAAATACAGTAGATAGCACAAGTTTTCTCACCTCTAAAATGGGGTTAATCAAACCTGCAGGGTTGTGTATAGACTCAAAGTATTCCATGTGTATGAAAGGAAAAAAATAGTAACTTTGGAGAAACCTAGTAGATACCACCCTTGCCAAGTAATCAAAGTTGATATCACCAGTAATAAAACACATCAATATTAAGTACCCCCACGTCTGATTTGATGAGAAGGGCATATAACCTCTGTGATATTCTTCCCCCCAAACCATAACCTCAGTCTAATCACGTGAAAATCAGACAAACTCAAATTAGGGACATTCTCTAACATACCTGATAAGTACACTTCAAAAGTGCCAAGTTCAGGAGAGATTGAAACTGTCAGGGATTGGAAGATACCAAGGAGACGCGACAATTAAATGCAATGCAGATCAGATTCTGCAAAAGAAGAGGGAAAAAAAAAAACAAAACTACATAGTGGGAACACTGAAAAAAATCTAAACATATCTTGTAGTTCAATTAATAGTACCTTACCAACATTCATTTCTGAGTTTTGATCATTGTACCATGGTTATATAAGGTATAAACATTAAGGGAGGCTATTGAAGGGTGTTTGGGAACTCTGTGCTGTCTTTGCAATCCTTTTGTATGTCTAAAATTAATTTAAAAGTTTTAAAAACTATGTGAAGTAGCTAGCTCACAGTAGGCATGTAATGAGTGGTAGGAGTTCCAATTGTAAGTGAATTCATTAATTCCAACAGTGTTGAGTTAAATGTTGGTGGGAGACAGTGATACATAGTCATTAACTGCCTTATTGGTATAACAGGAGTCATTCCAGCCACAGATACTGCATAACTTGGGCTGAAATTATAAAAACTAGTCCTTCATTCTTTTTTTTTTCTTCATTCTTGAAGAGGCTTCCAGGAATTGAAATGTGCAGCTGTTTACATGCTCATTATCTGCCTTTGTTTGTGGGCTCAGATTGGATTTCTTACTGAGAGCATGAATTTCTACAGCTGTGTAGATGAATAAACCTTGAGTCTGGACCTGCTCATCTGATAGGGGATTTATCCACAACCATTGGTAAAGCAAACTGAATACCACCTTGCACTCTGTGGGTTAGATATTCCCATCCTGCTATGACAAGAGGCTGATCTCCATAACACACCTGTCTTCATTACCCACAGATAGAACTGGCTTAGACAGTTGAGGAAAGAAAGATCAGCTTTGTGTGGCCTGGAGACAGCTCCTCCCCCAAGGGCAAATCAGCCAAGATAATTTAATTGCATTGGCAAAGCAATAAGAAGCAGAAGAAATTTCTTCTCACACAGAGAAGTTTCATTCAGCAGATATGCAACATATGTTTATTAAGAGCCTTCTATAGGCTTAACCCTGAGGGTAAAGTCAGTCTTTTTGGAGGCTCTTTTAGTGCAGGCAGGTAGGCACACCACACCTCTGATTGGAAACTGTGACCACACGGTCCTGGGCAGATGTACTCACTGTACACATGGAAGATGTTCAGTAGATGCTCATAAAGTGAAAGCTGATTTGTACCAATGTCATTCAACCTGGTTTAACCCCAAAATAGTGTTAACTTTGGTTCATCTCTAACAATTGTCAACTACAAACTGGTACTTGCCACGGACACTTGGCATCTACCTCTACAAGGATTAAACTATGTGCTGTTGCAGCTGCTGACGTCCAACGCGCCATGAAAGGAGATCAGGGTGGAGAGCAGAAATAAAGCACTGTGCTCCAGTGGGGGAGGAGGGAAACTAGCAGAGCAGGTCTTCAGATAGCTAGACATTTTCAGGAGCCAATTTTATGAGCCCAATTCTCATATCTCTTCATATCTAGAAAAGCACTAAAATCCTTCATGGACTGTTCTTCATGACTAGCAGAAGCTTTGTGAGACTAGCATAAACCTTCTAGAAAAATATGTGCTTGATTGCATGTATTCCCCCTTCCAAAATCACATATATACTGACCCTCCCTGCCTCTTTGGAGCAGTGTCTCAGAGCTAGCTGAGGTGCTGTCTCCCCAGCTGCAGTCCTCATTTTGCCCAAATAAAAACTTAACTTGCAACTCTCACGTTGTGCTTTTTTTTTTAGTTGACACAATAACAACATTTATTATGTGCTTAAGACAATCCTGGCACTATTTTCAATGTTTTACACAATTTGCTTAATTTTTACAACTCAATAACAGAATGACTACCATTATACCCATTTTATAGGCAAGAAGACTGAGACATCAGATGAAAGGAAGAAGTAACCTACTTAATCACGGAGAAGGGAATGACAACCAACCCCAGTATTCTTCCCTGGAAAATCCCACGGACAGAGGAGCCTGGCGGGCTACAGTCCATAGGGTCACAGAGTCAGACGTGACTGAGCGACTAACACACACACACTCCACCTACAGCTGCACAGGCATAGCAAGGGAGCAGGAAGCCTGGACTGTGAGCCTAGACCTCAGCTGCAGATGCTCCCTCCTCTGTTCTGCTCTTCAAGAGTAGCAGTAAAGACCCTTGGGCTTTTCCTTGGAGGGATGGGAGAATAAGCTTATGGTCCCTACAAGCTGCAGCTCCAGACCTAGGGCTCTTCAAAACTGCAACCCTGGTGGATCATGACCCTGTAATTCTCCCTATTCCAGCTGTCACTTCCCCACTTCTCTCATAGCCTCTAGCCTTGGGCTGATGAGGTGGTCACATGGGGACAGGCGGGACTGCAGTCTGGGACTAATTTCCACTCAGCCACACTTGGAATGTGGCCATCTCCTTACAACCTGGGTAGCAGCTACCATGAGCAGAAGACAAGGTGGAGACCAGGCAGGCAATTCCCTTCCCCAGAGCCACTTGTGCCTGAAGCCGCCTTTTTAGGTATCACATGCCAGGACTTGACAGCCAACCTGGCTCAGTATCCAATTCCAACCTCTGACTCAGATGCCTAATGTGGCACGCCTGCATATGCTGTGTTCAGGTACACTTTGGTAGAGGATCTGGTCCCAGTATTGATCTGGGGAGGTGGGGAGAGATAAGCAATGCCTAGGTCAAGAAGAGACAGGGATTTTCTCAGCTGAGAACTCTGCTGAGTGGCATTTTCCACCCAGACGCTTTCACTGAACGCTGACATCAGAACATTCTAGAAGAGATGCCAAATCAAGTCGAATAATGTTCTGATATCCTAGAATTTTTAAAAGTAAAAACCCATGTTCTCAAAAATGCCTAGAATATTCTCCTAGAATTCAATATCTCACATCCACACTTGCTAGCTTTTCTCAGTGTTGTTCTCCATTAATCTGGTGGCCAATAGTTTGGTAGTGTGCTGATTCAATACTGCATCTGCCATTCTTTGCTAATTTTCAGTTTCAACTTATTCACATATTCCCCTTTCATTTCCTGATAACGTCAGCACTTCATGGCAACACAGGGACACCCCTGACCAGGTCCTTCTCTCTCTACCACGCAGTCTAGCTGCACCACTCCCCTCTCTCTTGCTGTCATACTCATGATCTTTCTTCATGTCTATTTTTGGTCTTCCTGGCTCAAGCTTCTTTGGGTCACGGAAACATAACCCTCACTCTCTTTCTCTCCTTCTGGTATGTATGCTGCTGGTTGGAGCCCCCCAGGTAGAAACTGCTGCAGAAATTCTTTAGTGCTCCTTCCTCAGGAAAACTGATGGCTTCCGGACCACAGCTCAGTTTTTAAGCTGGAAGACCTTCTGATGGGTTTTAAACTTCGAATTGGATGTGGACATTTTTCTTTCCGATGACAGAATCACTGGAACTTCCCCTTTGCAGTTGTTTCCTTTCCTTAAAGGTAGCTGAATCTTGCTGTCTTTAAAAACCTTTTCTTTCCAAATTTGCCTGCCATGCCGACCGTCATTAGCGCCTCTGTGGCCCCACGGACAGGGGCTGAGCCCAGGTCCCCAGGGCCCATCACCCAGGAAGCCCAGGGCAAGGGCACCGAGGCAGGGGGTGGAAACCCAAGTGGCATCTACTCAGCCATTATCAGCCGCAATTTTCCCATTATTGGGGTGAAAGAGAAGACATTCGAGCAGCTCCACAGGAAATGTCTGGAAAAGAAGGTTCTTTTTGTGGATCCTGAGTTCCCACCGGACGAGACCTCCCTGTTTTACAGCCAGAAGTTCCCCATCCAGTTCATCTGGAAGAGACCTCCGGTGAGTAGCTGACTGCTCGCTGCTTGGGTTTTTTTCCCCTCAGAGAAAACCTCCTACTCAGCACTTCTCCACAGCACAGCTCATGGGGGCACAGGGCACTGGGTGGAGGATCCTGGAGCAGCTCCATGGGGCTCTGTCCTCAGGGGAGGAGGGCTCATTCTCACTCCTTGCTCTCTTTCTGAAAAAAATCTTGTTTTTTTTTACGAAAGCAACTGGAACTCAATTTAATTCACCCTATAAAAAGGAAATATTCCTTTCCCAGAACAAATTCCAAACTGGAGTATCCAAACAACTTCCAAAATTCTGACCTGGAAAGGAGTCCAGACCTACTCTCTGTTGGGTGTCCTGCATCTTATTAGGATTTTTTCACTCTCTCACTGGAGGGTGAAAATTGTGATGTTCATTTTAGTTTGCCAGTGGCCGTGTTGTTCTGAAATACAGAGTCCTGAAAAGAGGAGAGTGGCAGCGAAGACTACTTTTTCAAGCACAAAATGTTAGGATTAGAAAGAGAAGCCCCAGCCATCATCTGTCCTCACCTCCTGAATGAGGAAATAAAGACACACCACAGCAAAGCCTATTCAGGATATGCACGACAGCCTGGATGAAAACCCTTTCTCTCTTAATGGCTCTTCCAGCCTCTGGCTTCCATGTACAGTGATCTACCAGCAGGCAAGTCACATTTCCCAGGCTTCCTTCTCTGATCATACCTCTGGCATGACCCTTTCTTTAATTCGATAAATATTTTTGAACATCTTCTAGAGCCAGAAACCAGGCAAGCAACTGAGGAGTCAGCGTAAATAAGAAAAACAAAAATTCCTGCCTACCTGCAGCCAAGAGTCCTGAGGGCAAGACACGCTTTGAACAAGATGGATAAATTGCAGGAGACAGCGTTCAGGGTGCTGTGGGATCAGAAGGCAAGGAGAGTTAACCTCGGCCAGAGACAGAGAGCCCCTCCTGAGGAACCCATGTTATCTCACTGCTGTTTTTTAGCTTCATCGGGTTAAACTGGATAAGCCTCGCTGTGGTGTGTCTTTATTTCCTCATTCAGGAGGTGAGGACAAATGACGGCTGGGGCTTCTCCTTCTAATCCTAACATTTTATGCTTGAAAAAGTAATCTTCGCTGCCACTCTCCTCTTTCCAGGGCTCTGTATTTCAGAACCACATGGCCACTGGCAAACTAAAAAGAAGCACTGGGGCCCGGTGCTATTCATGAGCCATGTGTTTGTTTTTAACCTGAGATGAAATAGCCAGCAAGTCTGTCTTCACGCTGTGTGTTCCACAAGGGCCCCACTCCCCACCTGCCGGTTCTGTGGTCAGGTCCATGACTGTCCTGAGGGCCCTCGGTTTAGAAGAGAGGATTGGAAAGAACTTCATTCCCCAACCCAGTCACTGCCTTGCTGCCAGGGCACTGAGACACATCACATCCCGGCTGAAATACCTTCAACCACACCGCTCTCCCTACCCCCGCCCGCAGGCCTTGAGATCACACTCCCTACCTGGGGGATTGCCTCTCCTCCAGCCAGCCCAGCCTCCCTGTCCATCTCTCCTCCATCCTCTGCCCTGGACCCTGTCACACGCCGCTGCTCTGTTGTCCCAAGTCTTCTCATATCTCTCAGCCTTTGCTCCTGCTGTCTGCCTGCCATGCCCTTCTTATCTGCTTTGTTCTGCCTTACCCTCGCTGTGAAACCCTGCTCAGGTATCACTTCCTTCCAGCTTTCCCACGGCCATTCCCATCAGCTGAGAGGGGGAGCATTCTCATTCCTCTTGGGAGCCCCTCACTCGGCAAAGCTCCTAGCCCACAGGAGGCACTCAGCTGCTGGTGGTAAATGAAAGCCCACCTCACAGAGTACCGACCTCTGAGAGGGGACAGTCCTGTGTTCCAACCTAATAGTTCCTAAAAGCCTTTTCTAACAGTGCTGCAGAGACAAAAACCCAAAAAACTTACAAATACTGCTTTTAGTGAAATTGTTGGTGGATTTTAGCCTTAAAACTTAGACCTACACATTAATAAACACGCTTTAAATGGGTCTGTTATGCTCTAGGCCCTAGATGGGTCCCGAAACAAACTGTCATTGTCAGTGTGAAAGGAAGGCCATGAGAAGCCTTGTCCTAAATTGTGCTCCCACCACCACCCCCCCAAGTCCAGAACTTTGTATTGTCTCTAAAGGTCCAGATAGCAAAGCCCAGTCTCTGTTAAAATGTCCCTATTTCCTCTGAGGTTAAGTTTTGGAGAACACTGCCTCTTGGGTTCATTGGTATAAACTAGAATACAGAATTAGAGATGGTCAGCCTTGGAATATCTTGGAGATGTGGTCCAGCCCCTTCACCTAGAGGTGAAGTGATTAAGGTCCAGAAAGGGCATGTGACTTATCTACAGTCACACAGTAATGAGATTGAGACTGAACTACTGTGTTGACTAGAACTTTCTGAAATGTAAAGCACTTCTTGGAGACGTAAGTTTTCATAAGATGTAGTGACATTTGTTGGGCTCAGACAGTCTGAAAAGGGGACTATATCTATCCTATGAGAGGCCCTTCCTGCTTTTACTATCAAAAGCACAGTCAACACCAATCTGAATTTTTATTCACAATCAAGTATTGCTTATTACAATCAGGTGGTGATGATGATAAAGGGAGAATTCCTCATGCCGAGCTATGATCCTAGTTAAGATAAACAGCTGCACGTCATCCTTTTCCTCTTAAAAGAGGAGAGACAGGCCACGCGCCCTCCTGCAATCTCTCCTCACCCTCGCACTGGGCACAACCTCAGAGTCTTTCCCCCTCTAATAGAGAACATCACACATTGAGTCTCCAAACCAAACAATCTGATTCCTCCAAGCTTTACTTACAGCATCTATTTCTAGGATCAGAAAGCAACCAAACCTTACACCACTTCCCAATTGTTAAGCCAAATTTTCCTGATGACGAACCCCTGGACAGAGAACTTTGGCTCTAGAAAGGGCTTCTGGGAGACTGATGACTCTTGCCCAGTATCACTGGGGACAGGTGTGGGGTGAAACCCGTGTTCCATTCCATGCGGTGGGGGCTGCGGTCACACAACATTCCTGGCCTCTCTCCTCTCTCCTCCCCTGGGGGTGGGGCGAGCGGGGAGGGTGGGTTCGTAAAGAGAACACGACCTGTGAAGCCCAACACTTTCCTTTCTTTTTCCTCCTGGGAACAAGCTACCTGCTGTTCCTTGTGGCAAGTTTCCCAAAGGCAGGTCCCTAAGGGGAGTCCTCAGACTCCCTGAGACTCATACATACTGGCGAATAGTATGATCACAACTGACCCTAAGAATTCAACACAACGATTACTATTCTAAGTGCTTCCACATGTTAACTCATTTCATCTTCACAACAACCCTGAGAGGTGAGTGCTATTATTGTCCCCAGGCATTCTGGCTATAGAAACTTAACTCTTAGCAACAAAATCTATCTAACTGTGGGCTTTAGAAGCCAAGATCAGACTTATGAACAATATATGTAGCATTTTTGACTCCCACCTGCCTTACACATTTGTCTCATTTATTCATTGGTTCAAAACTCAGGCACAGAAGTGGGGTGTCATTTACAGGGTTCTCCATAAGCCACAAAAGGAACTGGGCAGTGTCTTAGGGGTTTGGGGCCCTGGAAGCAGCGGCCCCTGTGAGCTAGAGGTAGAAGGGCAGCGTGGCTAATAGCCCAGTCCTGACCCGAGGTCAAATTCTGACCCTGATACATAACACTTGAGTAATCTCGATCACTTACTCTTCTCTTTGCCTGTCACAAATCCCCCCATCAGAAAAATGAGGAATAATCCTAATAAAAAGACCCATCTCACCACGTTCTTGTGAAGATGGAGTTAATCCACACCAAAGACTTACAGCTGCCTGGAACATGGGGGAGTGCCCATGAATTTAAAATGCTCCCAATATAACTAGATGTGCAGCCTCTAAAAAGGGCAATGTCAGAAACATCTTTCCAGTTTCATTTGTGTCTAGACCAACAAGATACTAATCACAGTAATGTATTTGAGTACTTTGTGCCTGATCTAAATGAAGCGGTCTACCTACTGTGAGGATTTATGTGTGAACCATCCCCTGTGGGCAGGCAACTGCTTGTCCTTTGGGCAATTCCAGTCATCCCCCATCAAATACAAAAGTGCATTTGATTGTGAAATGTGAGTGCATCATGGAAGTGTGAAGGTGACCACATAATGGGGGATCACAATGCCCTGGGGAACATGGCTGCTCACTCAGCGACTGGCTCTAACAACCTTGGGACTAAGGAGGCGAGCAAATGTTTCCCTTTCCCCATCTGCTTTTGCCTCGTGCATTCCAGGTTATTTCTGCATACTCTCCTGCAATCACTGTTAAAATCAGGGACAACTTAGTCCCTTTTGCTTTTGGAGGGGAGAGGCATGAGGGGCCAGCTGCAAGACCTTGTGCATCTGGTACCCTCCTTACCCTTGGGAATGTGGGAACCCCAAATCACTCCACGGTGACCCAGAGGCCCTTGAGGGAATTCTCCCTTGGGAAGCAGCATCTCCCTCCCTGGTGCCTCTGCCCTTCCCTCCATAGGCAAGTTGACTCACATCCTCTTGTGGCACTAGGGTTCTGTGTGGTGCAGACCCTCCAAATCAGCTCAGCTCACTGAGGCCTCCAGCAACAGGGACTGGCAACATGTTCCTGAGCCTCCCTTGTCTCTGACCCTAGACAGAGTTTCCTTTCAGTAAATTCCATCTCATTCCAGCCCCACCCTAACCTGGATCCCAGAGAAGGAGGGGTCAACTCTATTTGGCAGCCAGGTTAAGTCAGACTTCATAAACTGCACGTGATGGATTCAGCCTCAGTGTCTCTTGGCTCTGCCAGGAGAGGTTATAGCCTATTTGGGCCTCCCATTCAGAGCTGAGGTCAAAACGGCATCATTGACACACTGCTATTGCTCTTCAGTTGCTCTCAAGTCTGACTGAGACCCCATGGACTGAAGCCCACCAGGCTCCTCTATCCATGGGATTTCCCAGGCAAGAATATTGGAGTGGGTTGCCATTTCCTTTTCCAGGGCATCTCCCCAACCCAGGGATCAAATCTGTGTCTCCTGCTTGGCAGGCAGACTCTTTACCATCTGAGCCACCAGAGAACCCCTCATTGATATACAGCCACCTCTAATTTATCCCTTCAGCTCTTCCCCTAGGAAATCTGTTTTCCCTTCTTCCTCTGCCCTCTAAGCTCCTAGGGCTGACAGCTGGGACTCTGCATTTTCCCTGAGCCACTTTCTGCTCAGCTTTCTTTGTTTTCACTGGCTCTTGGGAGTTGGGGAAATTAACCATCTTTCCTTGATCTCCAGATCTAGTGCTCTGTAATTTGCTGGCAGTAGCTGGGCCTCTAGCCATAGGCTGCCCAATTACCTTTTCCTCTCAAGTCCTGTTCCCATGCCATCTATTCATGGCCCGACCCTTTGCCAGTTCAGAGCTGGGTCTCAGCTTCACCCACCTGTCTCTAGTGTATGCCTTCCCTCTAACCTGTTATTATTATTACAGCCCCATATCCAGTTGTTCTTTGCCCTGTTATTCTAACCTGGCTCTCAGCTTTGCTCTTCTGCTTCCTTGGGTCAACTAGTTCCCTCTGCCTAGACCTGAGGAAACCTCTTTCCCAGACAGACAGAAGTCCCTTTGTACTTTGTTTCCTTATAATTCCAAACTTGGAAATTTCTTGAATTACACTCTTTTTAAGGATAGAGTTTAGGTAAGTTTTCCAAGCTGTAATTTATCATGAACTGTCTTTCACCAAGTCTAGAAGATTCTGATGCTGGTACTTCCTTGATTTTAACAGAGGGTATCCCTGGAAGGTCACAACCACTACCCAGCTGAATGCAACTGAAGGAAGTTTCTAATGTAAGATGCGTGACAATTTCAGGAATATTAAAATATGAGGGGTTAAGTTTTTGTTGACTGTATAGAGCTTCTCCATCTTTGGCTGCATAGAATATAATCAATCTGATTTCGGTGTTGACCATCTGGTGATGTCCACGTGTAGAGTCTTCTCTTGTGTTGTTGGAAGAGGGTGTTTGCTATGACCAGTGCATTTTCTTGGCAAAACTCTATTAGTCTTTGCCCTGCTTCATTCCGCATTCCAAGGCCAAATTTGCCTGTTACATCCCCTTCATACTCTTTCCCAAACCATTTCTTTCTCCTGGGCTCCTATCAGCCTGAATCCAACTCCTGAAGCTGGACTTTGCTGCTATCTGACCTGGTCTCCTGCCCCTTCCCAAGTCCCCAGGCAGAACTAACTTCTCCCTGTCCCAAGTTGTTACACCAGACAAGTTTTAAAATAAAATAGGACTTCCCTGGTGGTCTAATGGGCTTCCCTGGTAGTTTAGCTGGTAAAGAATCCTCCTGCAATGTGGGAGACCTGGGTTTGATCCCTGGGCTGGGAAGATACCCTGGAGAAGGGAAAGGCTACCCACTCTAGTATTCTGGCCTGGAGAATCCCATGAAATGTGGTCCAATAGTTAGGGATCCTTGTTTCCAATGCAGGGGGCACGGGTTCAATCCCTGGTTGGGGCACTAAAATCCCACATGCTGCATGGCACAGTCAAAAACTAAACTAAAATAAATCATTACATTCTTCAGGTTAGGTCTTGTTACCACCACAAAATTATCTTTGATATTTTATACATGTTTATCCAAATGTGCTTTTATATGTGAATCCTCAGCATGGTCGAATCTTCAGCTTCTCTCTTCAAGAGGAAAATGCCCAAGGAAAATGTAGGAAGATTCTTGTAATCACAGGAAGGGGGCTGGAAATGGTTGTTTTCTGGGGGAGAAAAAAGAAAAAAAATGCTGATTTACTTACAAGAGAAAGGAGAGCTAGAACAGAAACCAAGGTGGGGTGTGGGAAGCAACAAGGTAGGAGGCTTCACCTGCCAGGGTCAGCCCCTCCTTGACCTGAACCTCAAAGATCCCTTTATTGATAAGCTTGTGAAACGCTGGAGGCAAGTATGTGACTATTCTCGGTAAAGGATGGAAGTTAGTGTTTAGATTTTCACAAGCTGGATTGGGCTAGCACACCCGCAAACCAGAATGTGGAAAGCACAGGAATGGGGAAAGGAGAGAAGCATAAAGAAGCAAGTGGGGGCAAGGAGGGCCTGACCTCTCAGAGGCTGTGAAAGGGGGTTCAAGATCTCCAAGGAACCACGAGGCCTCAGCTCACACCTGGGAAGCTTTCTACTTTTTTAAAAAAGCTGACCCTTCTTTACCATTTTCATCCGAACTTCAGATTTAAATAATCACGATAGAACTTTTAGAAGTGTACTGTACACCCCCAGAGCACCAGGAATATATAGTATATATTATACAGGAGTATAAAAATTGCTATAAAAAACTCATTATAAATCATAGAGTTGAAAATGTTTGGAAACTACTGCTTTCCACCACTCCAGGTAGAGGGGCTCCTTTCCTGATGTTAAGGTTTTGAAGGCAAAACGAAGTCCCCATCTCCTTCCCTGCATTAAGCTTTTACAGTCTGAAAGTTCATCCTTATTTCTAGCCAGAACTTTTCCGGCCACAATTTTAGCACATTATATCTGCCTCTGACCCAGCAGACAGTGAAACAGAGTCATCTGATTTCCTCTATATTGTAATTCTCCCTATTTGTGAATAATGCCATCCTTCCTTTAGTTGCTTCAGATCAAATAACCATAAAATTCCTCTGACTCTAAAGGAATGTGGTTTTTCCCTCCCTGGAGATGTCAATGCTGTGATCCATGATTAGTTGACCCTTAGAACTTCTTTATTTGTGAATTCACCTACTCACTGAAATTTATTTGTCACCCCTACGTCAATATCCATAGGGCTCCTTCAGTCATTTGCTGCCATGTGTAGGGCAGTGAAAAATTTGCCTCCCTCCATACACGTTCCTAGCTGAAGTCAGACAAGGTGACCCTCTGCCTGCTAGTTTCAGCTCTCAGACTGTAAACAAGAGTCCTTCTCATAGTCTGTTTGATGTTAACGTTTTGTCACATTTCTGTACTTTTTATTGATGATTTCTCTTTTAAAATGCCCCCCAACGTGCTGTGCTGAAGTACTATTTTAGTGTTCTAAAGTGCAAGAAGGCTGTGATGTGCCTTAAGGAGAAAATACTTGTATTAGATAAGCTTCATTCAGGCATGAGCTATGGTGCTGTCAGTTCAATGTTAATGAATTAATAACACATATTAAATAAGCTGTCTTTAAACAGAAATACACATAAAATAAGGTTGTATATTGATGGGTTGATGAAAATCTTGTGATCAGAGACTCCCAGGAATCTAATTCTGTATTTCCACCAGGTGTGATGGCTCAATATTCACTAACTGAACATTCACAGTGAATTTATAGAACATAACTACCATGAATAATAATGAGAATCAACTCTCTTCCAATGTTCTCCCTATTCCTGAGGATCACAGCTTGAAATAATACCCTATGAACAGTGTGATCAATAGGAAACACTGCAACATATTTTAATCCATTGCAGTCATTACTCTTTTTGATGTTCAAGTTGTCCCACCTTCAGACAGTGTTATCTGTCTGTTATCACTTGACATGACACCATTCATCTTCAACTGCTTCCTTGTTTTCTGGCCACAGCAAAAAGTCCCAGGCTCGTCTTGAACATTTCTTGCTCTAGAACCTGGAATGAATCATTTCTTTAAGGAGCCTGGTTCTTTTTAGTCTGAACTGGAGTTGAAGAAAAGGAGTGAAATGTAGTACACAGCTGACCGTTGACTTCCTAGGACCCAGGGCTTGCCCTTTACATCAGCACCCTGGATTTGGAAGCTTTCTGACAACCTGTGGGGACACGGGACGTCTCATCTCTAGTGACTGCTGCCACTGCCCATCAACTGCTAAAATTAACACTCTACCCTGTGTGACTTCCCTACCGGGGGGGTCACATGACCTGAGTTACTCAATTCTGAAAGGAAGAAATCCTAGTTTGGCACAAAATAAATTTACTCCATTCCAGTGTGAGAAGAGAGGGAAGATGCAGAGTCACAGGGACACTGAGGCTATGTGCAGTGAGCACTCTGTCCCTGGGTCTAGGACCCAGTCGCTGTGCAGCTACTTCTCAGGATTAGTGTCTTTCCAGTGAACCTGGCTGGGAGGAGGTCTTCTTGTAATCTGTTTTAGTGTCATCACCTGTCAGACAGTTTAGAGAGAAGTTGCGTCACTGGACTAGCCACAAAGAGGAAGAATTGCGGACATGCTGCAGAGTGGTTAAGTCAGATGGATTTCGAAGCAAACAGACCTGGTCTGAACCCTGACTCTGTCCCTAGCAAGTCACATCAAGTTTCCAAGCTTTTAGTTTCTTTTCTATAATGCAGGTAGTGATACTCTAATCAAATGGCTGTTCTGAGCCAGTATCCATAAAGTCCAAGTAGGTGCTCAAGGTAACCCAGCAATTACTATCGGGATAGGCAGCAAAGGGAGTCCACATGCTTTCAAGTCAAAGAAACTGCATTCATATCCCAGCTCCACCTCTTACCAGTGTGACCTCAGGCAAGTAAGTTACTGACCTTTCCCAGGGCTTGATTTCCTCAACCTGTGAAAAGAAAATCAAAGTTCCTACTTTCTTAGAGTTGTTGTAAGGATTAAATGAGATACTGTATATGACTTGCTTAGCACAATCAACCAAGAAGTACTGATGATGGTAATTGAAAGTCAAAATGAGGTACCCAATTGAGAGTCAGCCCTCTCTCTAAGCAGAAAATCAGTCATCACAGTGCCATCCTGGAGTGCAGATGGGGGCCATGAGTTTCAGTGAAAGTGACAATCCTATAAATAACTTGTAGGACTGCTTCCCATCATATCCCACAACACAGCAGCTTTCCCCAGAAGTCATAATGCCAACAGGACTCTAGACATCATAGGAGGAATAAACTGAAATAACACAGCAGTATTATGCGCAAATGGGAGGGACAGAGACAGAAATAGCCAAGAAATGTATGAGGAGATATATTTTGTTGATTATGAACAAGGAAGAGAATTGTTCATAACTCATGTAGTTCTTGAGCATTTGTTATCTTTATTGGTTTTGTTGTTGTTTAGTCACTCAGTCATGCCCAATTTTGGGGGACAACATGGACTGCAGCACACCAGGTCTCCCTGTCCATCACCAATTCCTGGAGCTTGCTCAAACTCATGTCCATTGGGTCAGTGATGCCATTCAGCCATCTCATTCTCTGCGTCCCCTTCTCCTCCTGCCTTCAATCTTTCCCAGCATCAGGGTCTTTTCTAAGGAGTCAGTTCTTCACATCAGGTAGCCAAAGTATTGGAGCTTCAACTTCAGCATCAGTCTTTCCAATGACTATTCAGGGCTGATTTCCTTTAGGATTGACTGGTTTGACCTCCTTGCAGTCCAAGGGACTCTCAAGAGTCTTCTCCAACACTACATTTCAGAAGCATCAGTTCTTTGGTGCTCAGCTTTCTTTATGGTCCAAGTCTCACATCCACACATGACTACTGGAAAACCATAGCTTTGAATAGACAAAGTAGTTTGCAAAATTTGTTAGCAAAGTAGTGTCTGCTTTTTAGTATGCTCTCTAGGTTGGTCATAGCTTTTCTTCCAAGGAGTAAGCAACTTTTAATTTGAGCTTGCATCCACTATGGACACCTTTGTCTGTAGTGATGCTTCCAAGGCCCACATGACTTCACATTCCAGGATGTCTGGCTCTAGGTGAGTGATCACACCATCATGGTTATCTGGGTCATGAAGATCTTTTTTGTATAGTTCTTCTGTGTATTCTCGCCACCTGTTCTTAATATCTTCTGCTTCTGTTAGCTCCATACCATTTCTGTCCTTTATTGTGCCTATCTTTGCATGAAATATTCCCTTGGTATCTCTAATTTTCTTGAAGAGATCTCTAGTCTTTCCCAGCCTATCATTTTCCTCTATTTCTTTGTATTGTTTACTGAAGAAGGCTTTTTTCCTCTCTCCTTGCTATTCTTTGAAACTTTGCATTCAGATGGGTATATCTTTCCTGTTCTCCTTTGCCTTTCACTTCTCTTTTCTTCTCAGCTATTTGTTGTCTCTTCTCAGAAGACCATTTTGCCTTTTGCATTTCTTTTTCTTATCCTTTATTGTGCCTATCTTTGCATGAAATATTCCCTTGGTATCTCTAATTTTCTTGAAGAGATCTCTAGTCTTTCCCAGCCTATCATTTTCCTCTATTTCTTTGTATTGTTTACTGAAGAAGGCTTTTTTCCTCTCTCCTTGCTATTCTTTGAAACTTTGCATTCAGATGGGTATATCTTTCCTGTTCTCCTTTGCCTTTCACTTCTCTTTTCTTCTCAGCTATTTGTTGTCTCTTCTCAGAAGACCATTTTGCCTTTTGCATTTCTTTTTCTTTGGGATGGTTTTGATCACCACCTTCTGTACAATGTTAGGAACCTCCATTCATAGTTCTTCAGGCACTCTATCAGATCTAATCCTATGCATCTATTTGTCACTTCCACTGTATAATCCTAAGGGATTTCATTTATATCATACCTGAATGGTCTAGTGGTTTTCCCTACTTTCTTCAATTTAAGTCTGAATTTTGAAATTAGCTAAGTGGACAATATTTACCCAATTATACTAAATACTGATTTTTAATTTCTCTAAAATTTATGATGTTATTTTGGGAAGACAATGGGCAGAGCATAATGTGAGAAACTTAAACTTCATTCCCCCAAGTAGGAACTCTATTGATACTTTCTAAAGATAGTAAATAAAAAGTAATAGTACAAGCACATTATTTAAAAGCATAGAGGTAAATACCAGAAAAAGTAGTTAAAAGAATTAACAGTGGCTGCCTCTGAGGTAATGGATATGTGGGGCAAGAGACTGCTCTTCCTCTAGATAACTTTTGTTTGATTTTTTAAAAACTTTATCCACTTGCATGTGTACCCCAGTGTTCATCGCAGTACTGCTTATAATAGCCAGGACATGGAAGCAACCTAGATGTCCATCAGCAGATGAATGGATAAGAAAGCTGTGGTACATATACACAATGGAGTATTACTCAGCCATTAAAAAGAATACATTTGAATCAGTTCTAATGAGATGGATGAAACTGGAACCAATTATACAAAGTGAAGTAAGCCACAAAGAAAAACACCAATACAGTATACTAACGCATATATATGGAATTTAGAAAGATGGTAATGATAACCCTGTATGCGAGACAGCAAAAGAGACACAGATGTATAGAACAGTCTTTTGGATTCTGTGGGAGAGGGATAGGGTGGGATGATTTGGGAGAATGGCATTGAAACATGTATAATATCATATAAGAAACGAATCACCAGTCTAGGTTTGATGCAGGATACAGGATACTTGGGGCTGATGCACTGGGATGACCCAGAGGGACGGTACAGGGAGGGAGGTGGGAGAGGGGTTCAGGATTGGGAGCACGTGTACACTCGTGGTGGATTCATGTTGATGTATGGCAAAATCAATACAATATTGTAAAGTAATTAGCCCTGTCTCTTATACACATCTCTGGAGATGTCAATGCTGTGATCCATGATTAGTTGACCCTTAGAACTTCTTTAAGAGGGGTTCAGGATTGGGAGCACGTGTACACTCGTGGTGGATTCATGTTGATGTATGGCAAAATCAATACAATATTGTAAAGTAATTAGCCTCCAATTAAATAAATTTAAATTTTAAAAAACTTTATTCATGTATAAAACAAATAAAAATAAAATTATTTCTTAAAAAAGATACCTCAAAAAGTATTTTGAGAAAATTCCCAGGCAGTCCAGGGTTAGGTCTTCAGGCTTCCACACTGCAGGAGGCACAGTTTTGATCCATGGTCAGGGAATTAAGATCCCACCTGCTGCTGAGCATGGGCAAAAATAAAAAGTAATAACAATAAACTTAAAAAAATAATAAATTTAAAAAATTATTTTGAGCTATTATAGTATCCTGTAAAACTAATGCCATAGTTTCCAACACTAGTGAACATAGAATCCCCCTGACCCCTTCCAAGAGGATCTGAATCCTTAGGTAAGCCCTGGGTATCTGCATTTTTAACTGGCATCCCAGGTGATTCTGATGTAGGTAGTCCAAAGACCACACGCTGAGAAACACGTAGTAGACGAAGATGATGAGCCTGCACAAATGAACAGAGAGATGCATCCTCCTGATGGACAGGCTGCCAGAATGGAGTTTCTACCAGGGCCAGCTCCTTGTACTCACACTCGAACTGCCCATGTGAGCATGGTGAAATTTGGAAAAAGCCAAGATGTCTTGTGAATATAATTCTGATACACATTTATCCTCCTTCTGGGTCTGCCACGTTCTCTGCCTCAAAGGTCTTGAACTCAGAACAGTGTGTGTCGGTTCACAGCCACTGGAACCCACTTTCACAGGGACTTTCATTCGAGGCTACCTACCCTCTAGGTTCCTCTCATAGATCAGAGTCCTGAAATGGTCAGTCAAGGTCTTTGGGGGGATGGGGCAGGGACATGAGGAGAATGAAGGCTTCATTAACCTCAGACAATGGCCCGGAGCAGATTCCTCCTATGCATTCAGCAGCCTGTATAGGATTAGTGTATACAGCATGTTTCGAAGGCCCCATGCTATATCCCATTGGCCGCCAGTGTTAAAGGCCTGAATGCCTTTTGCTGAGGCAGGGTAAGCCTCTCTGTAACTATATTTTCTCTTTTTAAAGAAAGAATCCCAGCAAGGCTGATGGAGGTGGCCTGAAGGTCTGTAGGCCTTGTGGCCTGTCCTGGGGCTGTCCCTGGCTCTCTTGCTCCCCTTGCCGGCTCCCTGTCTGACTGGCATGGTGTTGCCCCTTGCCCATGGGCTCAGGGGCCTCTAGCCAAAGTTGCTGACTCTGACCACGGCCTTTCTCTGGGCTGTGTTCATTCGCATCGCGCCGCTGAGGGTGGAGGAGCTATATAGGCTCCGGCCCATTCACGGGAGGATTAGGCCTGGACCGAGGGCGCAGCAGGAAAGAGGCCACATCAAAGGCCCAGCTCCACTCCCAGAGCGGTCACCATGCCCTACCTGCTGCCAGGATTCTTCTGTGACCGTGTGATCCGTGAGAGGGACAGGAGAAATGGAGAGGGCACTGCCACACAGCCCATCAAGTATGAGGGGCAGGATTTTGTTGTTCTCAGACAACGGTGCCTGGCTCAGAAGTGCCTCTTTGAAGACCGCGTGTTTCCAGCAGGCATCCAATCCCTGGGCTCCCATGAGCTGAGCCAGAAAACCAAGATGAAGGCCATCGCGTGGAAAAGGCCAAAGGTAGGGATAGGAGGGCCAGGGTAGCGGTCCTGGTAAGGGCAGCTCCTGGGGACAGGAGATCAAGTGGTCCAGAGCCTGAGACCAGAGATCCTGGATCTGACCAAGTGGCGTATTAACATGCTCCTGCTCCTAAACACTTTCCTGCTTCCTCCTGAAACTGGAGCTGTTATTTTCTCTTCCTGAACTAAAGACTATTTAATACTTTATAAATGCCTGAGACTGTAAACATTTTTGAGAGGGCTAATGCACTGACTTAAAGTCATAGTAAAACAGTAAGGAATCATTGTCACATCTCTTCTCGAGAGCATGTATTCTGGGGTGGGAAAGTGGAGTGGTGAACAGAATTAGGGCTCACAGTTACAAAAGCAGTTCCATGGAAGGTGGTGAAAAGTTATGGAATAGGAGGCTGCAGGAGGCTGGAGACTTGTCTTCTTAACTGTTTGCCTAAGGCTGGTTCATTAGTGATATGTCACTTCTGTTTAAATAAAAAGGTCCATGCTGACCTGCCGCCCTCCTTACTGGGAAAAGCAGTTTGCTCTGCTCCTGCTGCTGCTAAGTTGCTTCAGTCGTGTCCGACTCTGTGCAACCCCATAGACGGGAGCGCAACAGGCTGCCCGTCCCTGGGATTCTCCAGGCAAGAACACTGGAGTGGGTTGCCATTTCCGTCTCCAATGCCGGAAAGTGAAAAGTGAAAGTGAAGTCGCTCAGTCGTGTCTGACTCTTCGCGACCCCATGGACTGCAACCTACCAGGCTCCTCCGTCCATGGGATTTTCCAGGCAAGAGAACTGGAGTGGGGCGCCACTGCCTTCTCCGCAGTTTGCTCAAGGATGCCTTACAGCCCAGCAACTGAAGAGCCCGTTTGTTTCAATTGTATTCAGCTACTCTGTGCTTCTCAAACTGTGGTCTTTGGACTACCTGCGTCAGAATCACCTGGGATGCCAGTTTAAAATGCAGAGTCCTAGGGCTCATCCCAGACGTTTCTATATTTCTGTATTTAACTGACTGTATTCATAATAAGTGAAACATGAGTTCATGGTGACTCATACCAAAATATTTCTCTTTGTGTGTGTATGACTTCTATATACTAACTTTTTATCCTTCAATTGTGCTATATTTCCTTATTAGTTCCAGAAATGTGTTTTTCTTTTTGTTATTTGTTCAAGATTTTCTCCATAGACAATTACATCATCTGTGAATGAGGAGTTTATTTCTTCCTTTCCAATCTTTATAAATTTCCTTTTCTTGTTTTATTGCATTAGCTAGGATTTTCAATATGATGGTGAGAGTGGTAAGAGGACTATGGCTGATTCATATTTGGCAGAAAACAAAATTCTGTAAAGCGATTATCCTTGAATCAAAAAAATAAATTTTTAAAAAAAGAAAAAAAAAAGAGAGTGGTAAGAGGAGACATTTTGACTTGTCCCTAATCTGAAGGAGAAAGCGTCTCATTTCTCAGCATTAAATATGATGATAATTGTAGGTCTCTAAAAAAAAGTACATTTTCTTTACCAACTTGAGTACATTCCCCTCTGTTCCTAAGAGTTTTTACCATGAATGGGTATTGAATTTTGTCAAATGGTTGTTGTGTATCAATTGATATGATCATTGATTTTTCTTCTTAGCCTGTTGTGATGATTGGTTTTCAAATGGTGAACCAGTCTTGCATACCTGGAATAAATCCCACTTGTCTGTAGTGTATAATTTCATTTATAATTTGTCATTTTTGAGTTACTAATTTTTTTGAGGGTTTGGTTTTATTTTCATAAGAGATATTGGTCTGTAGTTTTACTTTGCAATGTCATTTTCTGATTTGAGTATTAGGGTAATTTTGGCCTCATAGAATGAGTTCCAAAATGTTCTCTCTGCTTCTGTTTTTCTGGGGGGTATTGTAGAGAATTGGTATCATTTCTTCCTTGAATGTTTGATAGAATTCACCAAGAAAATTATCTGGATCTGGTGCTTTCTTTTTTGGAGGGTTATTAATCATTGAACAAAACTTTTTAACAGATATAGCCATATTCAGATAATCTATTTGTCCTTGTGCATGTTTTGGTAGTTTGAATCTTCCATGAAATTAGTATGTTTTATCTAAGTTACCAGTTCCTGTGGTCATAGTATCTGTAGTATTCCTTTATTATCCTTTTAATGTCCATGGGATAAGTAGTAGTGATCTGTTCATTTTTGATGTTGGTAGTTTGTGTCTTCCCTTTTTTTCCCTTGGTTAGCATGGCTAGAGGTTTATTAATATTATTGACCTTTTCAAGAACCAGTTTTTGGCTTTAATGATTCTTTCTATTGTTTTGCTATTTTCAGTTTCATTGATTCTGCTCTTATTATTTCTTTTTTTCTACTTGCTTTGCGCTTAAATTTTTTCCTTTCTCTAGTGTCCTAAGGTAGAATATTGGTATTGATATCAGATCTTTCTTCTTTTCTAATATATACATTTAATATTGTAGATTTCCCTCCCTCTGAGTCCTGGTTTCACTGCATTCCACAAATTTTGATGTTATATTTTTATTTAGTTCAAAATAATTCGTAACTTCTCCTGGAACTTCTTCTTTGACTTGTGTGTTATTTAGAAGTGTGTCATTTAATTTCCAAATAATTTGGGGTTTTTAAGTTATTTTATTATTGCTTTCTATTTTCATTCCACTGTCATCTGAAAACATACTTTGTATGTTTTATATTCTTTGAAATTTTCAAAGTGTGTTTTATAACCCAGAATGTGGCCTTAGTGACTCTTCCATGTGATATTGAGAGCAGAAATGTGTATTCTCCTTGCGACCCCATAGACTGTAGCCCGCCAGGCTCCCCTGTCCATGGAATTCTTCCCTGTCTATGGAATTCTCCAGAATAGCTACGAGAGTGGGTAGCTATTCTCTTCTCTAGGAGATCTTCCTGACACAGGATTGAGCCTGGGTCTCCTGTATGGCAGGCTGGTTCTTTACCATCTGAGCCACTAGGGAAGTCCATATATGCAGTCTGCTGCTGCTGCTGCTAAGTCACTTCAGTTGTGTTCAACTCTGCGCGACCCCACAGACAGTAGCCCACCAGGCTCCCCCATCCCTGGGATTCTCCAGGCAAGAGTACTGGAGTGGGGTGCCATTGCCTTCTCCGATATATGCAACCTAGTACCTTATAATAGAAAATACCCAATTTCTCCCTTCCTTCCCTCAAGACATTACTATCACGGATTTCACTTACCATATGCTATAAGTACTCAACATGTTGTTGTTTGAATTACTTTAAATAAAGTTATCTTTAGATTAAGAATAAGAAAAATAAAAGCTTTATTTTACCTTCATTTATGCCTTCTCTGCAGAGAAGGCAACAGCACCCCACTCCAGTACTCTTGCCTGGAAAATCCCATGGACAGAGGAGGCTGGTGGGCTGCAGTCTATGGGGTTGCGAAGAGTTGGACATGACTGAGTGACTTCACTTTCACTTTTCACTTTCCTGCATTGAGAAGGAAATGGCAACCCACTCCAGTGTTCTTGCCTGGAGAATCCCAGGGATGGGAAAGCCTGTTGGGCTGCCGTCTGTGGTCACACAGAGTCGGACACGACTGAAGTGACTTAGCAGCAGCAGCAGCAGCATGCCTTCTCTGATGCTTTTCCTTTTTTTATATAGGTCCAGAGGTCTGTTCTAAATAATTTTCCTTCTCCTGGAGGAGCTTCTTTTAACCTTCCTTGCAAGGCAAGTCTTCTGGAAATGAATTCCCTATGGTTTTGTCTGAAAAGCCTTTATTTCTCCTTCAGTTTTTAAAAAATTCATTTATTTTGGGCTGCATCAGGTCTTAATCGTGGCACATGGAATCTTTGTTGTGGTGCACAGGTTTCTCTGTAGCTATGGAACACAGGTTTAGTTTCCCCATGGAATGTGGGATCTTAGTTTCACAACCAGGTATCAAACCCACATCCCCTGCACTATAAGGCAAATTTTTAACCACTGGACCGCCAGGGAAGTCCCTGTCCTTCAGTTTTGAAAGATTAATGCTCTGCATATAGAATGCTAGGTTGATGGGTTTTTCTATCAATTTAAATATTTCAATCCAATCTTTCTTGCTTGCATGGTTTCTGAAGAAAAGTCTGCTATAATTCTTGTCTCTTTTCCTCTAGAGCATTTCCCCCTTCTTGGCTTCTTTCAAGATCTTTTTTTAATCTTTGGTTATCTGCAGTTTGAATATGATATACCTAAGTGTAGTTATGTTTTATCTTGCCAGTATTTATGTTGCTTGATGTTCCTTGAGCTTCCTGAATCTGTGATTTGGTTATCTGTCATTAATTTTGGAAAGTTCTTGGGCATTATTACTTCAAATATTTCTTCTGTTCTGTTCTTTTTTCCCTCCAATATTCCAATTATGCATATGTTGCACATTTTGAATGTCTCACCATTCTTGGATGTCCTGCTCTGTTTTTTGTTATTGTTATATTCTTCTCTTTGCATTTCACTTTAGGAAATTCCTATTGTCTTATCTTCAGTCTTGCTGATTTTTTTCTTTGCCTTTGTCTAATCTACTGATGGATCCATCAAATATCTGTTGTAATATTTTTTTTTATCGTTTCCTTTTGATTCTTTCTTGATTTCCATCGCTCTGCTTATATTACTAACCTTTTCTTGAATGCTATCTACTTCTTCCATTAGACCTTTTGACACACTAGTCATAATTATTTTAAATCCCCTACTTGGTAATTCCAACATCTATGTCATATCTGAATCTAGTTCTGATGTTTGCTTTACCTTTTCAGACTGCTTTTACCTGCCTTTTGACATCTCTTGTAGTTTTTGGCTGAAAGTAGACGTTGTTTGGGGTAATAAGAACTGAGATAAATAATCCTTTGGCATGAGGTGGATTTTTTTTGGCCACACCATAGTGGTGTGCAGAAATTCCCTGGCCAGGGATCAAACCCATCCTCCCAGCATTGGGAATGCAGTCTTAATCACTGGACCACTAGAAAAGCCCTGGCATGAGGATTTGTGTTAGGCTGGCTAGAAGCTGGTTGTGCTATGGTTGTTTCTTATAGCTGCAGATGTCAGATGCTTCAAATTCCTTTAATATACTTGGTTTGTTTCCTCTCTTAACTTTGGGCATTCCTAAGTACTTATCAGAGCTTACATCTTGCAGCTCTTTCAGCTGTAAGTCACTGTTATTTCACTGGAGCCCTGTTGATGTGGTAGTACAGTGGGGGAAGGGAAGTGTTCTATAATCTAATGATTAAAGCTCTGCCTTTTAATGGGCCTGTCTCTCTGGGCTGTGACCTTCACACGTTTTTCCACCTGGTATAGCTTTTTTCCCTTCTTTGGTGAGAAAGACTAGAGGGAGCTAGAGTGGGAGTAATATACTTCCCCCAACATAGGTAAGACAGGAAAAGCCTTTTCCCCAGTAGGAGGATCTTTCTTGAATTTTCACCACAAGAACTTAGTGGAATTTTTGGAGGTAGAAACCATGAAAGTATGGGGGAAGTGGGTTCTTCTAAAGACTGTGGCCTCCAGAAGTTTCTCACTCTGTGCTAGTCCTCACTCAGCTTCCAGAAATTCATCAAAGTTACCATTTCAGTGTTTCTCCCAGTTTGTGGCTGAGGCAGCTTCTGCCCCAGATAAACAGATCTTGGCTATAACTCTCTGGTTTCACTTGCATCTTTATTTCAGTGTAGTTGACCTCTAACCTCAATTCTTTGATGGGCCCAAGCAAAGTCACTGGTTTTCAGGTGTTTGGCTTTTTCCTGTGGTAAGGCAGGGAGGGATGACGTCCAAGCTCTGTAAATGTTGGAGCTGAAACCAGAAGTCCCCTAGTAGCCCACCCTTTTAAATGTATGTTTTTATTTATCTTATAATGCACATTATATGTTAGGATAATACACACAGATAATTTAAAACTAATAAAAATACTTTTGTAGAGTTGCATGTTCAGAACACTTTAATGATGGAAAGAAAGTGCAAGTGTTAGTCGCTCAGTTGTGTCTGACTCTTTGCAACCCCATGGGCCATAGCCCGCCAGAATCCATACGAGTCCCCAGGCAAGAATACTGGAGTGAGTAGCCATGCCCTTCTCCAGGGGACCTGCCTAACCCAGGGATCCAACCTGAGTCTCCTGCATTGCAGGCAGATTCTTTACCATCCAAGCCACCAGGGAAGTCCTCTTTTGATGGAGGTATACAATAAAAAAATGTTTGGAGACACTGTGCAAACCAGAGCACTCAAAAATGGAGGAAATGGTTACCTGCTTAAAAAAAAAAGAAAAAAAGGTTACCTGCTGCTAATTGCTCCGGCTACATCACTGACAGATCCAGTCTCATGCCAAATTATAGCCAAAGGAGTGACCAGAAGCCTTAGGTCCCCAAGCTAAAGTGACAGAGCCAGTATGACTTACCCTTTGTTTATATTAACCAACAAAAACAGGTCTCAGACACTCCAGAAAAGTAGGCAGTGAGGAGGGTATCTAGGCAAATCTAGCTATTCTATGAATTAATCCTCAACAAGCTTGCTAACTGACCCTCACCAAACAGACATCTCTCATGAGGACACACAGTTGAGGGTCTCTAGGCTGGGGGTTTCCCAGAGGGCAGGCAGGGATGATTTCCTCTTTTTATTATATCCTTCCATCCCCCAGCCCTGTACATACTCAGAAGTCCAATTAGTGTCTGGTGAATTTAGCTGAGGTAGTATTGAAGGTAAATGTAGCATATTGGGGAATCTCTACCATTGCAAAAAATGTAACTCCATTCAAATACCTGAAGCAGACGGGAGAGAAAGCAGTGCAGCTGCTGCTGCCTTTCCAAGTTGTCAGCCCTGGAATTGGTGGCAGATGGGTGCACGAGGCTTCTGAACCTGTAGACCCAAGGAGAGAGAGCTACCCCTGTGACAGCTAAAAAATGTAGCCACAATTCCATTATTTGAGTCACTCTATAATGTATTCCCTTATAAGAGGGGCCTGGAGAAGGAAATGGCAACCCACTCCAGTATTCTTGCCTGGAGAATCCCATGGACGGAGAAGCCTAGTAGGTTACAGTCCACGGGGTCGCAAAGAGTCGGACACGACTGAGCGACTTCACCTTACCTTACCTTACCTTATAAGAGGGGCTGGACACTCAGTAGTCAAGTGTCTCAGTTGGCAAGTAACAGAGGCCCAACTCTAACTTAAACCAAAAACGTTCTATAACTGAATTTTCAAAGGTGATGATTGGGTTTAGACACACTGAATCCAGGCCTCAAACCACGTCAAGACACACTTCCTAATATTATCTGTCTGTCTATTTATCACCTCTGCCCTCTCCACCCAGTCCTCCATCTGCTTCTTCTGAGTTGTCTTTACTCTCAAGCAGGTTACCTTCACAAAGGGGCAGAAATAGCCACAAGCAGCTTCAGGCTGACATTCTTCAGCTTAGTAACTCCTGGAGGAGAATGTATTTCTTTTTCAATAGTTACAACAAAAGACTTGGCCCATATCTCTTGGCCTAGACTTGGTCATCTGCCCATTTCTGAACTAATAACCACCTTCACTCTAGTTGCCCTTAACAGCCGTGTGGAGCTGGGTGAAGGGGGAAGCCCACCACAACAAGGGCTGACAGCAGGGTTGCTCTCCAGCTGAAAACTGAGGAATAATATCAGGAGCAGGGGGAACGTATTGCAAGGATGCAAAATACTGGGGAGACAAAAATAACATGTTAACTATACCTTAATTGCTTTGCTTTTTAAGAGGAAAGAGTCTTATTTGAAATAATGAGAGTTTTATATTTTATTAGGGACATACAGTTTTTAAAGACCACATTCTGGTAGTTGATGTTCTCTTTACTAAATTTTTACTGCTTCTAGTTTTTATGTTTTGTTTTGTTTTAGTGCTGGGAGATAGAAATTTTTTTTAGAGAGACAAAAATGAATCATGAGTTATACTTAAATATCCAACTCAACTTTAACATTGCTGGGCTTTTACTTAAGTTATTCACTTTTATAATTTTACATATTTTCTTTTTAAATGAAATCTCTTTTTGAAGCTTACTTGTTTTTGGCTGTGCTGGGTCTTCGTTGCTTTGTGGGCGTTTCTCTAGTTGCGGCAAGCAGGGGCTACCCTCTAGTTGTGCACGGGCTTCTAGTTGCAGTGGCTTCTCTTGTTGTGGAACACTGGCTCCAGAGTGAGGAGTTGTGTCTCAAGGTCTTAGTTACTCTGAGAGCATGTGGGATCTTCCCAGGCCAGGGTTCAAACCCATGTCTCCTGCATTGGCAGGTGGATTCTTTACCACTGAGCCAGCAGGGAGGCCCCCTGCATATTCTCTTTTACACTAAAAATATCCTAGTTCCTAATGACATTGATGTACATTATTTACTTTATCCTACATGTGAAAGTTTTGAAGTAGTAACAATATTATTTTTATTTATTATGGTTCACATTTCATTATGGTTTGGGGTTTGACCTTAAGATGTAAGGTTTAGCCTTTGACTGTATGGATCACAAAAAAACTATGGAACATTCTTAAACACATGAGATACCAGAACACCTTACCTGCCTCCTGAGAAATCTCAGGAGGTCAAAAAGCAACAAATAGAACTGGACATGGAACAATGGACTGGGTTCCAAATTGGAAAAGGAGTACATCAAGGCCGTATATTGTCACCCTGCTTATTTAACTTATAGGCAGAGTATATCATACGAAATACCAGGCTGGATGAAGCACAAGCTGGAATCAAGATTGCTGGCAGAAATATCAATAACCTCAGATATACAGATGATACCACCCTATGGCAGAAGGCAAAGAGGAACTAAAGAGCCACTTGATGAAGGTAAAGGAGAAGAGTGAAAAAACTGGCTTAAAACTCAGGATTCAAAAACCTAAGGTCATAGCATCTGGTCTGATCACTTTATGGCAAATAGATAGGGAAACAATGGAAACAGTGACAGAAGTAATATACTTGGGCTCCAAAATCACTGCAGATGGTGACTGCAGCCATACAATTAAGAGATGCTTGCTTCTTGGAAGAAAAACTATGACCAACCTAGACAGCATATTAAAAAGCAGAGTCATTACTTTGCTGACAAAGGTCCATCTAGTCAAAGCTATGATTTTTCCAGTAGTCATGTATGGATGTGGGAGTTAGACTATAAAGAAAGCTGAGCACCAAAGAATTGATGCTTTTGAACTGTGGTGTTAGAGAAGACTCTTGAGTGTCCCTTGGACTGCAAGGAGATCCAACCCGTCCAGCCTAAAGGAAATCAGTCCTGAATATTCATTCAAAGGACTGATGCTGAAACTCTAATACTTTGGCCACCTGATGCGAAGAGCTGACTCATTTGAAAAGACCCTGATACTGGGAAAGATTGAAGGCAGGAGGAGGGAACAACAGAGGATGAGATGGTTGGATGGCATCACTGACTCAATGGACATGAGTTTGAGCAAGTTCTGGGAGTTGGTGATGGACAGGGAAGCCTGGTGTGCTGCAGTCCATGGGATCACAAAGTTCAGTTCAGTTCAATCATTCAGTTGTGTCCCACTCTTGGTGACCCCATGGATTGCAGCATGCTGGGCCTCCCTGTCCATCACTGGCTCCTGGAGTTTACTCAAACTCATGTCCATTGAGTTGGTGATGCCATCCAACCATCTCATCCTCTGTTGTCCCCTTCATAGATCTGATAGACAGAGTGCCTGAAGAACTATGGATGGAGGTTCGTGACATTGTACAGGCGGCAGGGATCAAGACCATCTCCAAGAAAAAAAAATGCAAAAAGGCACAATGGTTGTCTGAGGAGGCCTTACAAACAGCTGTGAAAAGAAGAGAAGCAAAAGGCAAACAAGAAAAGGAGAGATATACCCATTTGAATGCAGAGTTCCAAAGAATAGCGAGAAAGAAGAAAGCCTTCCTCAGTGATCAGTGCAAAGGAATAGAGGAAAAAAATAGAATGGGGAAGACTAGACATCTCTTCAAGAAAATTAGAGATACCAAGAGAACATTTCATGCAAAGGTGGGCACAATAAAGGACAGAAATGGTATGGACCTAACAGAAGCAGAAGATACTAAGAAGAGGTGGCAAGAATACACGGAATATACAAAAAAAGATCTTTATGACCCAGATAATCACAATGGTGTGATCACTCACTTAGAGCCAGACATCCTGGAATGCAAAGTCAAGTGGGCCTTAGGAAGCATCACTATGAACAAAGCTAGTGGAGGTGATGGAATTCCAATTTGAGCTATATCAAATCTAAAAAGATGATGCTGTGAAAGTGCTGTACTCAATATGCTGGCAAATTTGGAAAACTCAGCAGTGGCCACAGGACTGGAAAAGGTCAGTTCTTTCCAATCCCAAAGAAAGGCAGTGCCAAAGAATGCTCAAACTACTGCACAATTGCACTCGTCTCATATGCTAGTAAAGTAATGCTCAAAATTCTCCAAGCCAGGCTTTAACAGTACCTGAACCGTGAACTTCCAGATGTTCAAGCTGGATTTAGAAAAGGCAGAGGAACCAGAGATCAAATTGCCAATATCTGTTGGATCATCGAAAAAGCAAGAGAATTCCAGAAAAACATCTGCTTTATTGACTATGCCAAAGCCTTTGACTGTGTGGACCACAAAATACTGTGGTCACAAAGAGTTGGACACAACTGAGCGACTAAACTGAACTGAACTTAGGATATATCCCCAAAGGAATAAACAGCCAACATTTTACATTGCAAGTCACTTGAAAGAATTCATTTTATGTATGTGATCATGCCATCAATTTGATAAGCAGTTAGGTTCCTTGTCTTCAATTTGCTTTCAGCTTATACAGATTGCTTTTTTCCCCCACTAAAATTAGTATACCAGTTTATTACTCTTTTAGGTATTAACCATTTTGTTTGGTGTGTAGTAGTATCACATTGTAGTGTTAATTTGAACTTCCCGTGGGATTAATGATGTTGAGCATTTCCCCATGTATTTTTTGCCATTTGTATGAGGCTCCGATGGCTGCTATAATATATTACCATAAACTTGGCAGCTTAGAATAAGAATTTTATTCTTTCACAGTTACAGATTGCTTTTTAAAATTGCATTTTCTTCAATTTGGTTTTTAATTCTATAAAATGTACATCGTTCCTAAGTCAAAATTATTTTTAAACAGATATATTCAGAGTTTTACTTCCATCCCTATATTCACCACTTAATCCTTTCCTCCCCTACAGGTAACCTTATTATTTGGGGTTTGTCCTTCCACTGATAAGAGCTTCAAGGGGGTGATGTGTGTGCTGTGATCTATGCACGACTTTCCATCTAGTAGGTGAGATAGATCCTTGAACTCAGGGAGATTCACTCACTGAGCTCACACACCTGGGTTGTTGTATTAGGGAAGATAGAAAAACAGAGAGGGCTATATCACCAAGATAGCAAGGCTTCTTGAAGCGGTGAAAGACAAAGTTAAAACCAAAACACAAAATCTATAATTATTTCAGAAGTTAAAATACAAAGCATGACACATCCAAACAAACACAAGAGCACCCTCTGTTGGCCTCTGTTGGGATGCATATAACTGGTAGTGCCTGGATTTGAAAACTGCTGGGACCAGGGTGTCGTGTCGGGTTAGCTTTATTAAAGAAGCATACCTGCTAGCAGACTGGGAGGCCTTCGAGGGTCATGTCAGATTTATTCTTGGCTCTCCCCAGCTCTCAAGTCCTGTGGCCCTTAGGACACATGCTGATACTAAATATCTATGTTACCACATCTTGGGGAAAAAGATCCTTACTTTCCCTCCTGCACCTCTTTTCCTGGCTTAGAAAACAAACAAGAGCTGCGTTTTGTACTGTCCCTTGGCCAAAGCTGAGACAGTAGCAACACTGCCCTAGCTCTCAAGGTGCTCCCTTACTCAGATAGTGTGTCACTGTGAGGGATCAGTGTGAGACAATGAGAAAAGGAGCCGTGCATCTGGCTTCTCCTGCCTGCTAGCTATGTGTCCTTGGGCAAATTCTTAACCTCTCTGAGTCTTGGTGTTCTCTGAAAAATAAGAATGATAGTATCCAATTCATGGGCGTTTCTGAGGTTTAAATGAGTGGTGTGTGTAAAACTCCTGATATGTGATGCCAGTACTGCATATGAACCTCAGTAAATAATAGCTACTACTACTATTATTATTTCCTTTTTGCTTCACAGGAAATTTGTGAGAATCCCCGATTTATCATTGGTGGAGCCAATAGAACTGACATCTGCCAAGGAGATCTAGGTAGGAAAGTTCCTCTGCTCCTATTTAGCCAATCAAGGTGTGATTAAGAGGTATGATCCTTTTATAGTAAGTAAAGGGACAGTAATCTGGTTTTGCTTGTAATGAATTTGGGGGAGATAGTTTTGGTAACATTATTTAAACTCATTCAGCTCTGTGTTGGTGATTGCTTCAGATTTAATTTCTGTCCCTCCCACCTTTCTCACCAGCTCTTTGCCTTGTGTCACAACAAGAGGTTGCCTCCTCTCCAGAGTCTCCAGGACACTCACACACCCCACTCAACAAGACAAAAGCCCTGTTTCTAGCAGGACCCACCTTCCTTAAAGGGCTTCCCTGGTGACTTCGTGGTTAAGAATTAGCCTGCCAATGCAGGAGACAGGAGTTTGATCCCTGGGTCAGAAAGACTCCCTGGAGAAGGAAATCCCTTCTCCAGGAGTCCCCACAGTGGAGCAGTGGAGCCCCCACTCCAGTGTTCTTGCCTGGTAAAATCCCATGGACAGAGGAGCCTGGCAGGCTAAGTCCATGGGGTCACGAGGAGTCAGACATGACTTAGAGACTAAACAACAGCAACCTTCCTTAAAAAGCAGCTCTGAAATTGTGTGCCATGCATGTCCCTTGGACATGCAGAATCGATATGCTCACAAAAAGTGCTTTCATAACTCGAACTCTTGTTTGAACTGCCCCAGAATAGCTCCGTATTAAAGAAGCTTTTCCACAAAGGCAACACCGGCCATGTAGATGAGCATCCAATTTTCTGTCTGGTCAATTAGCTTGGCTGCTTCCTTTGTCTCAGCCTCTTATTTGGAAGGTATTGTCTTCAGTGCGAACTGCAGAAAAGTTCTGTGAAGTAAAGTTGGAGGAAACAAATATCAACAGACATAATTTAGAACTTGAGGGAAAAGGGGCACTCAAGGCCAAATGAAAGAAATTTAGCTAATTTGGTCCCGGAAGGAGAGGCTGAAGAGGGTTGAATATCTGACTTCCTGCACTTGAAGGAAGGCTGCCTGCAGAGCCCCGGCCAGCTAATAACCTGGGCCTTCCAACCGACACGTTGTTTCAGAGAGGCTGGCTGCCTGGGAGGTGGGGAGTGGGGAGGGTGGCAGTGGTGGTGGGAGGAGGCCTGTGGAGGCTCTCAGCCTCCCCTCTTTAGTCTCAAAGATGCCATGACATCCCACACAGCACAACAAAGGCCTAGCCTGTGATCTGTTAGTGTTCCTGGCCTGCCACTTGGGCATTCACACACACACACGCACACACAAACAGGGCAAAGTGCCACCTCCAAATACTAACCAGCTTTCCTTACAGTACTAATGGGCTGGTCTGATGGCTCTCAGATGCTCAGATCCTGCAGTCACATTGCAAAGGTGCAGGGCAGGCAGCTTTCTTTCAGGTGTTAGAAAGAATGACCCAATTATGACCCCCACTGCTCAGTTTCCATTGAGGTCCAGATGGAGGTCTGAGGTCTGCAGACAGAGGAATTGCCTATAGCCTTCAGGAAAGCAGTCACGAGGGAGTAAGTTACCCTGTTGATTGCATGATCCAGGGACTGCGGTCACACTCCTTTCCTTGGCTGACACCTCCGTAAGGTCAGATCTGGAAGCAGGACAGTGAGAGCCAAGTGTACGCCCTTCTCCAGAAAGAAGAGCAGCTGATGGGGATGGGGTCTCCTTCTTTCCTGGAGGTGTGGGCCCTCCTGTGACCTGTGCCACGTGTTTGCCTGCAGGGGACTGCTGGTTTCTTGCAGCCATCGCTTGCCTGACCTTGAACAAGCGTCTGCTTTTCCGGGTCATACCCCATGATCAGAGTTTCACCGAAAACTACGCGGGGATTTTTCACTTCCAGGTGAGGTCAAGGGACTGTAGTTAAGAGGGCCAGTGGGCCGTCCACCTACCAAGGATCCTGGGCTTGACTTCCCAGTGGCTCCAGGAAAGATTCCCACCCACCCAGCCAGCTATGGCTGTGGGCAGTGACCCCCTTCAGGCCTCAAGCCTGTGAGGAAGTAGTTGTTTATTTCTTCCTACCCTCAAACCCCTACACCTTCCGTTAGGCCCCAGAAATGTTAGAGGATATCCTGTTTGCTGGCCTGTTGGTCTATTTTTACCTTTCCAGCTGTCAGGCTTCTGTGTGATAACCAGAAGCCCTTCTCAAGTAAATCCCTAAGACACTAGCACTGGGAATCCAGAGGGCCCTTTAGGCTGCAAAAGAAATGCCAACACAAGTCTATACCCACACTATCATTCACCCCTTCCGGGCTCTGGAAGAAAAGTCTGGTTAATTTGGGGACCAGGCTTCTGGCTTGGCCCAGCAATGAGTCTTTTGGTTTCAGAAGAAGTTCAGACACTGAAAACTTTCTGAATCCAAATTGTCCTAGCAAAGAGCCAAACCCCATGCTGACCCAGAACTGAAATGAGCTTCTTATGTGGGCACCTGTATGTACAGGTGTTCTGAGGCTTCTGAACAGCCCTGAAGGCTCCCAATGTCCTGGACTGACCCAGATCATCAGTTGATCTTGTATCCCAGGATGGAAGGCCTCAGAAAGGGTCTTCTCTGCAGGTTTAGGATCAGACTCCTGCTGCCATCCCAATGCAGACAGGGCGGCGGGGTCCCAAGTTTTGTTTTTTCCCTATGCCATCAAGCTGCTCACTCCCCTTGGGTATTTAGAAGGTCTGAAACGGAAAGGATCATAAACACAAAGATTTTTGCCTTCTTGTTCATAGGAGAGTAAATGTCATTAGAAGGAAATTAAACTACTTTTGGCTTTCTTGGGTTAAAACCGATTTGTTCAAGAAAGAACATCATCTAGAATTGGGATTACTGGACAGTGTTCCTGGTTTAACCAGAGTATATTCTGGGTCACCTTCCATTTCCATGTCAATCCTTCTTCTTCAACAACAATCCCTACCTTATTTGTCATCAAGAAGTACATAAAGTACACGTCACCTTCTCCTAGACCAGTGCTTCTCAGCCCTGACTGCATATGAGGATCAGCTGAGATAACTAAAAGTACTGATACCTAGGCTGTCCCCAGACCTACAGAGCAGAAGGAAAATCTCAAGCCCTCAGATACACGTGGAGTACCTACTATCCCCTGTACTGAGCTGGACTGTGTGGAAGAAACATAATGGTTTGTAACATACTTCCTGCCCTCAAAGAGCTCACAGTCCACTTAAAGAAAGATTCACCCTCTCTAAACCCAGAATAGCGTGAACAAAAGGAATGTGGGGTAGGGATGCGTTTCCCACTGGTAATCTGAGGATGGCACTGTGCTTTATGCTTCTGTACAGTTCTGGCGCTATGGAGACTGGGTGGACGTGGTTATTGATGACTGCCTGCCAACTTACAACAATCAACTGGTTTTCACCAAATCCAACCATCGCAATGAGTTCTGGAGTGCTCTGCTGGAGAAGGCTTATGCTAAGTAAGACGGGGATAGGAAATCTTTAGTTTCCATAGTGAGCTCTTTAATCCTCCCTTCTTGGTGGCACTACAGATCCTGGATCCTAATATTATTTCTCTGGAACTCAAATCCCAGAGCCTTGGTTGGCTCAACCTCATAAGTTCACTATATATACATATTTGTATGTATATATATATATAACTTTTTATTTTGTATTGGGGTATAGCTGATTAACACTGTTGTGATAATTTCAGGTGAACAGTGAAGGGACTCAGCCATATGTATAAATGTATCCATTTTCCCCCAAATTCCCCTCCCATCCAGGCTACCGCATAACACTGGAGCTCAGAATATATGAATAAAAGCCATGTTGCTTCTCAGAAGCTCCACTACAGCTACTAATGGCTTTAATGGAGCCCTACTTCAGATTCCGAGTATAGTGGAAAGAGAACTATCAGGAAATGGGAATAGCAGGTTCCAGTCCCAGTGTTTCTCCTCTCTGTGGCCTTAGCTGGTCACACAGCCTCTGGGGCTCAGTCTCTCCATTGTGAAGAAAGGGAATCATCGTATCTGTTCAAAAGCTTACAGAGTTGTTGGAGATTTTGGATAAGACAGCATCACAGGACCCAAGAGTAAAGTCCTGGAGCCAGGGGTACTGGGGTCATGTTTCCTGGAACCCTGTGACCCCAGACTAGTGTTCATCCTATCTCTAAGGCTCCATGGTTCGTATGAAGCCCTGAAAGGTGGGAACACTACAGAGGCCATGGAGGACTTCACGGGAGGAGTGACAGAGTTTTTTGAAATCAAGGATGCTCCCAGAGACATGTACAAGATCATGAAGAAAGCCATCGAGAGGGGTTCCCTCATGGGCTGCTCCATTGATGTAAGTCTGGGGTGTGGGGTATAGGACAGGGAGCTGCCAGCTACTGGGAAGAATTACCCAGTGAACAGCAGCACAGGGCTTTCCTCTGTGGGTGGGATGGGGTGAACGTTCTGTTTTAGAAAGCAGAAAAGTAGCTCTCAACTTTGAAAACTGGGAATTTCTCAAGGAAGAAGTTTCTGAAGGTTTTCAATAAAGATCCCAGGATTTAGGTGGAAATAGGCCTCCAGGGTTTCTCTTACCTTAAGATGGTAGGTGTTGCAAGAGGGCAGACACACTGAAACCATAATCACAGAAAACTAGTCAATCTAATCACACTAGGACCACAGCCTTGTCTAACTCAATGAAACTAAGCCATGCCCTGTGGGGCCACCCAAGACAGGCGGGCATGGTGGAGAAGTCTGACACAATGTGGTCCACTGGAGAAGGGAATGGCTAACCACTTCAGTATTCTTGCCTTGAGAACCCCATGAACAGTATGATAGGATACTGAAAGAGGAACTCCCCAGGTCAGTAGGTGCCCAATATGCTACTGGAGCACTGACTCGATGGACATGAGTCTGAGTGAACTCCAGGAGTTGGTGATGGACAGGGAGGCCTGGCGTGCTGCGATTCATGGGGTCGCAAAGAGTCGGACACGACTGAGCGACTGAACTGAACTGAACTGAGGCCTCCAGGGCTGGTGTTTCTCAGTTCCAGCATGCCCCTAGTAAGCTGGCCACACACTGGGCTATGGACCTGAACCTACCAGTTCCCTAAGAAAGCCTCCCAGTCACTGACCTTTGATCATATCTCGCACGTGGGACACAGCCTTTGTGTTGTAATCTGGGAGAAGCTCAGCCTGCAGTCCACCTCTCAACGAAGTGGTGTGAACTGAGACCAGAGCCAAGGGCAAGGGGATGGCAGACTGGCCAGGAGATGCACCTTCCCTGGGGGTTAGTCAATGTATTCTAACAGTCTTGGTTATCTCTCTTTGTGAGGAAGGGGCCCAAGCTGAATTCCTGTTCCTTCCTCTCCTAGTACACCCAGTAGATGGGAAAGCTTGGGAGGATGAAGCACCCATGGACAAATGTTTTCTGTCTGCATCACTGTTCTCCATCTTTTCTCCATTCATGCTCTACTTATCTCTCCTCTGTTTCTTTCTCTATCCCCTCCCTTCTTTCTCTCTCCTTCCCTTTCTATCACCCTCCTTTGTTTACTCTCTCTCTCTCTCCTGGACTGTCCCCTGCCCTCCCTGTTGGGACTCAGGATGGCACAAACATGACCTATGGAACCTCTCCTTCTGGGCTGAAAATGGGGGAGTTGATTGAGCGGATGGTGAGGAATATGGATAACTCGCGGCTCAGGGACTCAGACCTCATCCCTGAGGGATGCTCAGATGACAGACCAACTCGGGTGTGTACTCCTCCCACCTGTATGGCCCGGGTGTGTTGTGTGGTGTCAGACCTTCCTCAGCAGCCGGCACCGCCCACGTGGGCTCCTCCTGGGGCCTTCCAGGGGTCTGGGTTGGAATCTCTTGCTTGCTCCAAGGCTCCTGAGGAACGGAGTGGGGAGACAGCTTTTGGAGGGAATCTCTGGTGGGGGAGGGGAAGGGGTTCCTTCATACTCTATGGTCCAGGCAGTTTCTCTGATAATGAATTAACAGGCATAAATATTTATGAGAGAGATTTCATTTATTTGTAAAGTATTTCTCTCCTTCTAGTTCATTCATTTATGTATGTGACACTTATTTACTGAGTTCCTACTAGGCACTCTTCTAACAAACAAAGAAAATTCTCTCCCATTTGTTTAGGATTCTAAGGAACAAGCAGTCTCCACACACTCCCCCTCATCCCCTGCCCAGAGCTTATATTCTAGTAGTTTTGGAAGTAATACATACTATACAGTAAAGCAGAGGAAAAATGAATCTATTTTTTCCCTATCTGAGGATAATAACATTTGGCATATGTCCTCCTAGGGTTTTCCTATGCATACACCTAATCTAAATTTTTATTTTAAAAACGCAGTCATAGTGTATGTAACTCTTTACAGCATGCTTCTTTTTCAGATAGCTTTATATACCTAATGTGTCAACAAGAATCACATTCTTAGTGTGTCTTCTATAACATTTTTTGTGGCTGTACAATAGTCCAACATGCAGATAAATTGTAGTTTTTTTACCCCATAATTTATTATTGGGAATTTAAATATTTTATTTTTCTGTTTTGGCTGTAGTTTTTAAATGTTACAGCTGACATCCTATTAGATACATCTTTGTGTCCATCCAGGACACTTTTCTTTGGACAGATGGCCAGTAGTGGAATAGCTTGGAATGCATATGTAAAGCTACAAGAGTCATTTCAAGTGGTTTCCCTGCTCCAAAACTGAGAGATTTATGAACCTCCTGCCTACCTCCCTTTCTATTCACATGGTCTGGGTCCTCTAAAGACTGAAATCTGGAAGAGTTTGCCAAAAGCCTTGGCTCCTCACATAACCCTCACTTTGAAAAGGGCTCCAGGCTACCCCTTAAAGCTGTCATATCACCAGGCAGAGTGAAGCCACAGAGATTCATCTAGGGCTCACTGGATTTTGGCTGTCCTACCCTTCTGCCAAGGATCTTCTGTGGCTGCAAATCTCAATGGAAGAGACTTCCCTGCTCCCTGAGGCACAGTCATGTCTGAGCAGGACTCTCCTCTGGCTGCCTTGGAATTCTCTGCCTGGGTGCAGGAACTTTTAATTTCTTTCTTTTTTTAAATTTTTGGCCACATCACATGGCACGTGGGATCTTCATTCCCCAATCAAAGATCAAACCCGCACTCCCTGCATTGCAGATATGGAGTCTGAACCACTGGACCACTAAGGAAGTCTACTTTTAATTTCTTGAATATGTTCTAGGGTGGGTGGAGAAGGTAAGGGGATATAAAGATAAAAGTTTAGACCTCCATGTTTCGTCTAACCCCTCTTCTCAATCCCTTTCTCTTCCAGGAATAGTCAACCCTGGGTGGGCTCAGGGAAGGGGAGCCTGACCCAAGGCAGCCTCCATCCACCCCCACTTCTTCCTTTGAAAGACCCAAGGGATCCAGAAACGGGGCCAGGCACGCTCTCACTCACCTCGCGGCCCCAGCCTCCACATTGTTCTCCAAGGGTCAAGGGACCAGCTTGAAGGAAGCACCTTCTCTGGGCTGCATATTCTTGGCTCTCTTAAAGGGCTAGTGAGGGTCTTCTCATGGCTAGAAGGCACGCTTCCAGGGCATGGAGGAGTGCTTGTCCTCACTGAACCCAGGATGTGAACCCGTGTGAACTTTGTCTCAGGAAACAAGCCCTGACAGGCTGTCTGGTTTTCACTCCACAGACGATTGTTCCAGTTCAGTATGAGACAAGAATGGCCTGTGGGCTGGTCAAAGGCCATGCCTACTCAGTCACTGGGCTGGAGGAGGTGAGCCTGGCGGGGTATGAAGGGTTAGGACTTGAGGGGCTGCTTGGGGGAACCGCCTGAAGTCAGGATTTTGCCCTTTCGCATCTGCAGAATTTGCCTCCAATCAGGTACTCAGGCTGAGTGCCTGGGGTTGGAGGAGACTACTGGGACTTGTAGGTGGATCTTGCCACAAGACAGTGCTCAGTTTATGTTTGTTTTTGGTGCTAAAGATAGCAATTGCCCCAACATTTCCAAAGAACAAATAGAAATCACTTTGGTTTTATGAAATTAATTTCATGGGCTCTTGTGTTTCATGGTCAGTAATGATGTTTTGCTCCCACTGGCACATCTGGCCTTAACTGGGTCACGACAGAGACAAAGAGTTTGTCAGGCCCCTTGCGCACAGTTGGGCAGTTGTGCCCTGGTCATAGGGATGGGCAGAGAGAGGCAGTTGTCCACAGCAGCCCATGCTGCAGACAGGAGGAAGCGGCCCCTTTTCTGATTGATCTACTTAGAGGGGACATTTTCTGTCACTCTTCAGCCAGCAGGGACATTTTTTTCTATTAACAATTCACGCAGACACACCTAACTGCCACCAGAGCCCTACATTGTATGCCTTGCCTCCTCCACCCAAATTTCTAAATGGCCAGTTGTTCACTGTGAAAGTCACTTCTTAGAAGATGGCAAGGTGATGGCCAAGCCTGACTCCTGTAAGCTCATGCTAAGGTTCTGCCATTTCACAGCAAACTTGTGATTAGTCTCCTTGACCAAGCAGGACAGCTCCCTGTATGGGATCCTCTCCCCACTCCCACCCCAACCCTCAGGGCAAGACAGAAGACCCCTCACCCCCTTCAGAAAGGTTCCAGAGCAAGAGAGCTTTTCCTCTTTGCCCAAGGCCCTGTACAAGGGTGAGAAAGTGAAGCTGGTGCGGCTGCGGAACCCCTGGGGCCAGGTGGAGTGGAATGGCTCCTGGAGTGACAGGTGGGTGAGGGGACCCCATGAGTAGGGGACAACAGGACCTGGGACAAGGTTGGGTTGGGGACCAAACCGTAACAGTACTACAAATGCTTGGACTAAAATCACCCTTAAAACCAATGATCCACAGAGGAGAAAAGGGGGTATGGCTCTAGGGAAGGACTGGGAACATAAGAGGGCATAGCTCCAGGGAAGGGCTGGGAACAGAAGGGGTGTAGCTCCAGGGTAGGGCTGGGAGCAGAGCTTTGGGAACCTGGGACCCCAAGAGTTTACCGATGGCCATTGAGGGGAAAGGAAAGATCCTAGAGAGCATGGGCCATGTCCAGGCAGGAGGGGAGTCTGGATGCATTGGTCTGACTGGACAAGTAACTTCCTTTCTCATAATTTTCTATAAAATGGGGAAAATGTTAGCACCTACCTGGTGGGCTGTTATGAGGAGAAAATGTGATGGTATTGCAGAGAGCTTAGCCAGTGCTAAGATTTCCTCTCCCTCACTAGCCCTAGGAAGGGATACATGAAAGTGAAGTTGTTCAGTCGTGTCCGACTCTTTGCTACCCCATGCACTGTAGCCCACCAGGCTCCTCAGTCCATGGAATTTCCCAGGCAAGATTACTGGAGTGGGTTGCCATTTCCTTCTCCAGCAGATCTTCCCAACCCAGGGATCGAACCCAGGTCTCCCGCACAGCGGGCAGACGCTTTACCGTCTGAGCCACCAGGGAGATGCATAGGTCCTTTGAAAGAACTGTACTACTTATTACTGGGAGCAAGTGACTGGAAGCAGCTGAAACAGCACACAGATGGAGGAAGCTATTGTGAAGGCTCGAGAACCTTCACAAAGCCTTTATTGTTCCACCCCAATTGCTGGCTCCTGACTGCCTCTCTGCAGGGAGAGTGGGCCCTGGCGCTCCTTTATTCCCAAGGGGGCACAGCAGGACTCCCTAGCTGAGAAGGACTACAACCAGGCTGTGTGTACCCTCAGCCCCTGTGCTAATTTTAACATACCTCTCATCTTAGGGCACCATAATTACTAGCTTGTTTGGCCATTCATTCACTTAGCAAGTATGTGTTGAGCACTTACTGAATCCCATGCACAATCCTAAGCACTGGGGGTATTCTGTGAATAGGCAACTTTGCTGGGTAGACCAATAAGGTGCTGATCCTGGTCTCCTTACTGTTCCCTTCTTTTATCCGTGTGACAAATCCCAGACACCTCATTGTGCAGTATGTATCAGGTCCCATGCTTCTGTCTGGGGACTTAGAAATTAACACAGAGATTCAGACCCTGCCCTATAGGCCTTAAGGTCTAGTGGGAAGGACAGAAAAACACTAATCATTGACATAAATGCTATAGTTAGGGTCACAAAGCAGGAGCCCTTCTCATAGTTTGAGGGGACAGGAAGGTAGCAAAAGGTTGCCTGGAGGGATGGCATTTGAACTGGGTTCTCTGTTCTGGAAGGGTCCCTGGTGCCCCATAAGTCTACCAGCCCACTGGTCCCAGTCACCCACAGGGACCCTCGCTATGTTCTCCAGTCTCAGATCTTGGGGTCCACTTTCTGCCAACTCCTCCACTTCAGGGACTGCTTACAAGTGGAACTCAGCCTCAGTCACTCAAGGAGAGTTCCCTCCCCCACCCACTGCGTCCCTCCTGCTGGTCTCAGGAATCTCCATCTCCCCTCCAGTATTCCCTGATTCCAAGCACTTCTTCAATCCCTAACTTCTCCAGAGACAATCCAGTTTAGCTTCATTCTCCTCACAAAGGTGCTTTAGTTCCTCCTTCTTTGGGAGAGAGTGTGTAAAACTGCCCAGCCTTTAAAAAATACAAAACTGGGATGTTTTGTGGGGTGGCAGGAGGAAGGAGAAGTTTACCTGTTTAGTCTTTCTCTCAGTAACTCAGACAGTTACTTATTAGATGACGGGCCTGTTCTAAAAGTTTTACATGCAATATTTCATCTCTTGCTCATCACAGCTCTGCGAGTAGGTGACACAATCATTTCCCTTTTGCAGCTGAGAAAACAGAAACTACGATAGGTGAAGTGACTTGCCCAGGGTTACAGCTAGTACTGGTATAATTAAATTGAAATCCCAAGTTATCTATTCCCAGGGCCCAACTCCTAACTTGAAAGGGTGAGGAATGGTTAAAGTTTTAATCAGAGAAAAGTCTGCTGCTGCTAAGTCGCTTCAGTCATGTCCGACTCTGTGCGACCCCATAGACAGCAGCCCACCAGGCTCCCCCGTCCCTGGGATTCTCCAGGCAAGAACACTGGAGAAAAGTCAGGCCCTCATAAACCATTTTAAAAGCTTGGCCTTAATCCTGAGGATGGTGGGAAGCGATTATGGGGTATCAGGTCAGATTTGCATTTTGGTGGTTCACACTGGCTGCAGTTGGGAGAGAAGCTATTTTGTTCATATTTCTCTGACACCTCCTGGCCCAGCTCATATTGGGCCTTCCCTTTCTTTTCCCTTTCATCACACCTCCATCATCCCTCCAGCTGGAAGGACTGGAGCTATGTGGACAAGGATGAGAAGGCCCGTTTGCAGCACCAGGTCACTGAGGATGGAGAGTTCTGGTGAGTCCAGGATCCAAGAGGACTCTGAAGGGTAAGGGATGGGGTGGGCACTGAAGTCTCAAACCTCCAACCTCAGAAAGTGGCCATCAGATTCCAGCCCTTGGGACATCTGAGCCCTATTCTTCAAATCCAGCCCGAGACCCGGCAAGACTGAGGCTTTTGAGAGCAGCCTGAGAGTTATGGTGATGACCGGGCCCCAGACCAAGCCAGTGCGCTATGGCTCCCGCGGTGTTGTGACACTCCACCATACGCACTGCTCCAGCCACTTGCTCCTGGCCTTGGTGGAGCTGTTTTCTGAATGGAGGAAGCCCTAGTTACTCAGCTCACTCGATGCCACTCTCACCATCACTCTGATCATTTCTACTGAGCCTTCAAGTCTCAGATTAAAGGGAACTTTCTTCTGGACCCACTTGTTTTCCTCAAGATTGGGATTAATTTGTGATATTCATCACCTTTATTTTTTTAATTAATTATTTATTTATTTTACTTTACAATATTGTATTGGTTTTGCCATACATTGACTTGAATCTGCCATGGGTCTACATGTGTTCCCCATCCTGAACCCCCCTCACACGTCCCTCCCCATCCCTTTCCTCTGGGTCATCACAGTGCACCAGCCCCGAGCACCCTGTATTATGCACTGAATCTGGACTGGCAATTCATTTCACATATGATAATTTACACGTTTCAATGACATTCTCCCATATCATCCTGCCCTCGTCCTCTCCCACAGAGTCCAAAAGACTGTTCAATACATCTGTGTCTCTTTTGCTGTCTCACATACAGGGTTATTATTACCATCTTTCTAAATTCCATATATATGCATCAGTATACTGTATTGGTGTTTTTCTTTCTGGCTTACTTCACTCTGTATAATAGGCTCCAGTTTCACCCACCTTATTAGAACTGATTCAAATGTATTCTTTTTAACGGCTGAGTAATATTCCATTGTGTATATGTACCACAGCTTTCTTATCCATTCATCCACTGATGGACATCTAGATTGCTTCCATGTCCTGGCTATTATAAACAGTGCTGCAATGAACATTGGGGTACACATGTCTCTTTCAATTCTGGTTTCCTCAGTGTGTATGCCCAGCAATGGGATTGCTGGGTCATATGGAAGTTCTATTTCCAGTTTTTTAAGGAATCTCCACACTGTTCTCCATAGTGGCTGTACTAGTTTGCATTCCCACCAACAGTGTAAGAGGGTTCCCTTTTCTCCACACCCTCTAAAATAGAACTGCCTTATGACCCAGCAATCCCACTGCTGGGCATACACACCGAGGAAACCAGAATTGAAAGAGACACATGTACCCCAATGTTCATTGGAGCACTGTTTATAATAGCCAGGACATGGAAGCAACCTAGATGTCTATCAGCAGATGAATGGATAAGAAAGCTGTGGTACATATACACAATGGAATATTACTCAGCCGTTAAAAAGAATACATTTGAATCAGTTCTAATGAAGTGGGTGAAACTGGAGCCTATTATACAGAGTGAAGTAAGCCAGAAAGAAAAACACCAATACGGTATACTGATGCATATATATGGAATTTAGAAAGATGGTAATGATAACCCTGTATGCGAGACAGCAAAAGAGACACAGATGTATAAAACAGACTTTTGGACTCTGTGGGAGAGGGAGAGGGTGGGATGATTTGGGGAAATGGCATTGAAACATGTATAATATCATGTAAGAACAAATCACCAGTCTAACTTTGATGCAGGATACAGGATGCTTGGGGCTGGTGCACTGGGATGACCCAGAGAGATGGTATGGGGAGGGAGGTGGGAGGGGGGGGCTTCAGGATTGGAAACTCATGTACACCCGTGGTGGATTCATGTTGATGTATGGCAAAACCAATACAGTATTGTAAAGTAAAATAAAGTTTAAAAAAAAAAGGGGGGGTTCAAAGAACTAAACAGACATTTCTCCAAAGAAGACATACAGATGGCTAACAAACACATGAAAAGATGCTCAACATCACTCATCACCTTTAAAATTGCTTGCTTAATCGTCTGTGCTTTCCCAACTACCTGTGCCTGATAAAGTGCTTGGGCCCAGTGGAGGGGCCCACAGGACCACTGTGGAGAACTGAATTGCTGCCAAGCTCTTCCAGGAAGAACGCATGAGTTTGAGTTGTTAATGCAAGAGATACATCAGAACTGACAGTGTTGGGACTTCCCTGGCAGTCCAGTGCTTAGGACTCTGTACTTCTGCTGCAGAGGACATAGGTTCAATCCCTCGTCAGGAACTATCTGAAAGCCACATGGCAAGGCCAAATTTTAAAAAATAAATAAATAAAAATTTTGAAAAAGAACTGATACAATGTTGACCCTAAGAAAGGAAGGACAGGGTCCTCTCTAGGACCATGACAAAGCTGCTATGGACTATTTCATTGTGCTGTGTTAGCCCTGCATCCTTACCTTTCCCAGCCTCCCAAATAGTTCTCTCTCTTCTTCCAACCTCTCAGGATGTCCTACAGTGATTTTATCTACCATTTCACAAAGCTGGAGATCTGCAACCTCACAGCTGATGCCCTGGAGTCCGACAAGCTTCAGACTTGGACAGTGTCCGTGAACGAGGGCCGCTGGGTGAGGGGCTGCTCTGCCGGAGGCTGCCGCAACTTCCCAGGTGGGAGATGCTCTGGATGGGGGAAGGGTCCAAGCAGAACAGGTTCCAGGCAGAATAATATTAACTAGCATCTGCTGAGTCTTTACTAACTTCCAGACATACAATGTCTTATTAAACTGTCCCCATTTTACTGAAAGGTGACTTCACTGGTGGCTCTGTGGTAAAGAATCTGCCTTCCAGTGCAGGAGTTGCAGGTTTGATCCCTGGGTCAGGAAGATCCCCTTGAGAAGGAAATGGAAACCCACTCCAGTATTCTTACCTGGGAAAATTCTATGGACAGAGGAGCCTGGTGGGCTATAGTCCATGACGTCACAAAGAGTCAGACACGACAGTGACCAAACAACAATAACAATATTACTGAGAAGGAAATCTCCATTCTGAGTAGCTTACATTAAGGAGCTGGTAACAACTTTTAGGCAGGTTATTATGTCAGAACAGGACTGTGTTCATTATGCTGAGGATTGAACTGGAGAACTGAGTTAGCAGCAGCTGCAAGAGTTTAAGCCAGAGATGATGAAAGTGAAGACCAAGTCAGGAGCAGCAGAGATGGGGGGAAGGGGCAGGTTGAGGGAAGGAAATATTGGGTGATCTGGAGAAGGAAGAATGACTTCAAGATTCTCTCACTGGGAGCCTGAGTAGATGATGTCAATGACATAACATGAAACGCACAGGAGGAAAAAAACATATTTTTTTTTGTTTTTGAAGGAGTTGGTTGTGGGCTTCTTTTTTTTTAATTTTATTTTATTTATTTATTTATTTTTAAAAATTTTTACTTTATTTTACTTTACAATACCGTATTGGTTTTGCCATACATTGACATGAATCCACCATGGGTGTATAAGTTTACTTTGGGACATGGAAGTCTGAGGCATGTGTAGAATATCCAGGTGAAGATGCATGAAAGAGAACTAGATGCACAGATAAAAATGGCACTTGGCTCTATGATAGGGACTCAATATGTATTTGTGGAAGAAAAGAAGGATGGAAAGAAGAGAGGAAGGAAAACAGGGAAGGAAGAAAGAAGGAATGATGGGCAGGAGTCAAAAGAGAGATTGAAGCTGGGATCTACAGCTCAGGAGTCAAGAGCATGTAGGGAGCAGTTAGAAAGTAGGAGTGGATAAGACAGCCTAGGTAGGTGAGAGAAGAGGCCCAGGACCAAATCTCAGAGACTAGTAACACTGAAGGAGCAGGTGAGAAAAGTGAAGCCATCAGCAAAGACAGAGAATGAAAATTCACAGAGGAAGGAGGAGCCACATAGCCAATCAGCGCAGCTCCATCTGTATAAAGGTATAAAGGCTACCCGCCCCCACCAACACACACACCAAATTAAACAAATGCCTGGATCTTTCTTATTTTTCATGCCTATTTGAGTATGTAGATGAGGAGGCTAGAGATGAATAGGTTCCCTCTGTCTCATCTCCTGTCCTTTCCTTTCTCTGAGAGGCAGATCTGAAAGTGCAATTCCTTTTGGGGGGGCACAGACACTTTCTGGACCAACCCACAGTACCGTCTGAAGCTCCTAGAGGAGGACGACGACCCCGATGATTCCGAGGTGATCTGTAGTTTCCTGGTGGCTCTGATGCAGAAGAACCGGAGGAAGGACCGGAAGCTGGGGGCTAACCTCTTCACCATCGGTTTTGCCATCTACGAGGTGTGCCGTCCCTGACAAGCTTCAGACCACCTCTTCAGGGAAGAGGCTCTCAGAGGGCTTCCTGAGGGGTTCCCCAGCTTCCCCAACATCCAGTGCCCCCCAAAACTCCTGATATCAGGCCCACTTGTGTCAGAACCTCTTAGACGTTTGTAACCAGTGGGGGAAAAACCCACCTAGGGGAGGCAGGGGTGGGGCTGGGGCTGTCCCGGTAGGTACATGGGGCATTGGAACCCCTCATTCACTCTATGATTGCTAGCATGCCCTTTGGCAAGTTTCCATCCCCATTAAGACCTGAAATCCACAAAAATCTGAGCACCTTCCTTTTCTGTTTCTCCCCAAGGTTCCCAAAGAGGTATAGAAGTGGAGCAGCCAGCAGTGTGTGCAGCGTTACCAGGGTTCTGTGTCCGCCTGGGGCACATCAGGGCACCTCCTCTGGGGTCTGGGGGCAGAACTGTGATAGGAGAGGGCCTGGCCCACCTTACCTAACTCCAGAGCAGGTTCTTGACCATTGCATGGCCTCCTGACCCCTGCCCCCACAACGTGCCCTTCCCCTTGCCCACCAGAGACCATCACACACTCACATGCTTGCTCACACTCACACACAGAATCACTCAGACACATTGTGAGGCTGATTGCCTTCTTTGGGGGTGGAGGAATCACCTCCCTCAGACCCCACCCACAACCCCCCTGCCTCCTTGGGGTCTTTCCCCAGTCCAGAGGTGTTCTGGAGCTGAGCAGCAGCAATTCTGGTAAGTGACCCTGAGTGGGGGATGCCAGACTTGACCTTCACTTCTGGATCACAGCAGAAAAGGAAGAGGATATGGGGTAGGGAGCTGCAGGGAAGTTGAGCTATTGAGGCCTTTGGAATCAGAAGCTGGTAGGTCGTGACTATGAAATGAGTGACCAGGGAGTTGGGAAGGAGGACCCCCTGGAGGAGGACTGTGAGGAGGACAGGCTGTCCCTCCCGAGGGGCTGAGGTACCTTGGGCTCTTCTCTCCCTCAGATGCACGGCAACAAGCAGCACCTGCAGAAGGACTTCTTCCTGTACAACGCCTCCAAGGCTAGGAGCAGAACCTACATCAACATGCGGGAGGTGTCTGAGCGCTTCCGCCTGCCTCCCAGCGAGTACGTCATTGTACCCTCCACTTACGAGCCCCACCAGGAGGGCGAGTTCATCCTCCGGGTCTTCTCAGAAAAGAGGAACCTCTCTGAGTGAGTCCCAGCCTGGCTTTCCCCACCTGTCCCTAAGAGCCCACGTGACCCATACCAGAGACTAGAGGTGTGAAACAGCCAGACAGGTCTCCTCCAGGAGTCCTGTTGACCAGGACCTCTTCCCCTGTTCCTGAGCCACTGGAAACATCTCCCCTATATCCATCCACCCACCCATTCATCCCACAGAGCACTACTGAGCACCTGCTATGTCCCAGGCACTCTTCTAGGCACTGAGGACAGAGCAATGAATTAAACAGAAATCCCTGCCTTCGTGGAATTTAACATTCTAGCATGAGATGACAGTGTAATAGGAAAAAATATATAGAGTATATTAGATTTACATAAGTGATAAGGAGAAAAAATAAAGTGGGAAGAAGGATAGGAGCAGTTGGGGGGTGACTGAACTTTTAGGTACAGTGACCAGGGAAGCCAGCAAGGCCATATCCTGCCCGCTTTGTCCCTGGAGATGAGTTCATAGCCCTTGCCACTTTGACCTATGTCCCTAAACGAAACATAAGGTCCATGAATAGGTGGCTGGGTCATGCATCTGGGGAAACCTAGACAAAGCCAAAAAGAAGCCCTGTGTCCGCACTTGGCTTCAGGGAATGGCACCTGTGGTAGGGAATGTCAGTCCCTGAGGTTCTCTTGAGGTCAGTCCAGACTTGGCTCCGAGAAGCCAGGTGGCCTGAGCAAAAGCCCTCTGCTTCCTACTTGCACTTGGTGACACTGAGACCCCCTCATGTTTGTGTTCCTCACAGGGGAGTTGAGAATACAATCTCCGTGGATCGGCCAGTGGTGAGTGGTTTGGCTCTCACATGTGAAAAGGGCCAGGGAACAGGCGGATGATGGAGGGGTAGCTGCGGGACACGGAAGTCTGGGGTGTGCAGAGTCATTACTCTGTGTTACTGCAACTTCTGTGTGGCATGGCCTGAAGTCATGGGGCCACTTGTGTCTCGGGGCCATTTGGTCAGTCTAGGGGCTGGAAGGACAGAGGAGAGTCCTAGAAGGAAAAGCAATGTGAACAATTAGAGGGAGGGACCAAGGCCACAGGAAGGGGTGACAACAGCTGCAGCCAGCACTGGATTTATGTTAGAATCTCACACAGAAAAAAAGCAGCACTATACCGGCTCTGGAGTCAGTGTCAAAACCCAGGTCCTCCACCTGCCAGCTCGGTGCCCTAGACAAGTTATGTGACTCTTCTGACTCAGTTTCCTACTCTGTAAAATAGGGGTAATATTAATAATACATGCTGCACAGGTTTTGTGAGGTTTGAATTGATGAGATCATCGAATCAAATCGATGTACATGAAGGGTCTGGAATAGCACAGGCCCTTAAATGGCTATTGTTCATATGTTTTACATCTTCAAGGTACTTCTCACATGTGTCATCTCTCTGATTCTTGAAAGATTTCTGACATGTAATAAGGTTATTATCCCTGGTTTTCAAGTAAGGAAGCAGAGGCTCAGTGGGTCACGTGGGTTAAGCAGAGGTTAAGTGGTTTCTTTGAGTTCACAGAGCTTGTAAGTGGCAAGGCTGGAACTCACAACCAGATTCTCTGAGTGGAGTCAGGTTCTCTCCCCCACCCCATGCTGAGGGCTGTCCCTGGGGGTGGGAGGCCCAGGGTTAGAAGCACAGAGCTGGTGTCTGCTGGAGTCTCCATGTAGAGGAGTTTTATGACTGCCTTGGACTTTGGGTTTTGGTGAATAAATAGTCCCTTGTGCTCTGCGGGTGTGTCCTGGGCCATTAAGAGGACAGCATAAATACCCCCACTGAATTGTCTTCTGGGTAGTGACACTCATGGTTCTAATCCCGACCCTGTGCTAGTGGCAGATCCCCAAGGGCCTTTTGAATTATCACAGATGTTGGTTTTAGTATTAAGTGCTGCTACTGCTGCTGCTAAGTCACTTCAGTCATGTCCAACTCTGTGCAACACCATAGATGGCAGCCCACCAGGCTCTGCCGTCCCTGGGATTCTCCAGGCAAGAACACTGGAGTGGGTTGCCATTTCCTTCCCCAGTGCATGAAAGTGAAAAGTGAAAGTGAAGTCGCTCAGTCATATCTGACTCTTAGCGACCCCATGGACTGCAGCCTACCAGGCTCCTCCATCCATCGAGTTTTCCAGGCAAGAACACTGGAGTGGGGTGCCATCGCCTTCTCGTAGTATTAAGTGCATTTGGTGCTATTCTTATCTTTTGGATGTCGGTAATCAGTGTAGCATATTTATCAGGTGCAGCAAACTCAAAAGCTTACCTGAATTCATATGTCACCTAATGGAGCAGAGCAGGCACTTGTGAGGGTTTTGGTGTCCTTGTGCGGGTACAGTTGCCTGTGGTCCTCTTGGCTTCAGACAACTGGAGTGATGGTGACTGTGGCATTCTGGGGATGCAGAGCTGCTGCTTTCAGCTCCTCAGATTGCTGTCACAGGGGGTCACAGATCCATGCAGGCTGCCAGTGAAAGTGAAAGTGTTAGTCACTCAGTCGTGTCTGAATGTGTGCAACTCCATAGACTGTAGCCCACCAGGCTCCTCTGTCCATGGAATTCTCTAGGCAAAAATACTGGAGTTAGTCGCCATTTCCTTCCCCAGGGGATCTTCCCGATCCAAGGATCAAACCTGGGTATCCTGCATCGCAGGTGGACTCTATCGTCTGAACCGCCAGGGAAGCCCTGACCTTCTAATTTTAACCAAAAACCAAAAACTATAAATCAAATAAAATTCATTTTCAAGCCAGTTTAGGTGAGCCCACTTTGGGGTGTTTTAGTAACCAACTTCATTAAAAAATACAAAACATCTGCCAGAAGCTCCCCTTCCTTGGCCACGACCAATGGCAGAATGGACTATAAAAGCAAAGCCGTATCAGCTGCCGGTGTCTGGGCCTGGAGAATTCTCTTCTCCCTATACCCTCCAGGACTGTTTGGCTCCACATGACCCAGATTTCTGAACCTCACCTGACACTGAGGACCAGGTTCACAGGGAAGCCAAAAGCCACTGGGTTTTCTGGAAACTTGCTTTTCACTTATCTTGCATTTATTATTTTCTTTTCTTGTGCAGAAAAAGAAAAAAACCAAGGTGGGTGTAACAGCGTGAGTGGACAGACAGCATGCAGTGTGAGTGTGTAAGAGTGAGCATGCGTGTACTGGACCTGCCTCCTCTCCCCAGCCCTCCACCTCCTTTCCTGAGCTACTCTGGCAGCTAAGGGTACAGAGCATTGATACCTTACACTTGCCGAGTGGAGGCTATGAGCCAGCCACTTTTGTAGGTGCTTTCCGTGGATTCTCTTCATCCTCACAACAACTCTATGAGATTGGTACACACAGACCTCAGAGATATTATATGTTCAGTTCCAAAACATGGCAAAAAAGCGAGTATCAGAATAAACCAAGTCAAAGGAAGTTTTTGGTTTTCCAGTGCATATGATAGTTATGTCTGCACTATACTGTAGTCTATTAAGTGTGCAATAGCATTAATACTAAATAAAAGGACGTACCTTAATTAAAAAGACTTTATTGCTAAAAAATGCTGATCATCATCTGAGCCTTCAGCAAGTTGTAGTAGTAACATCAAAGAATACTGACTGCAGATCACCATAAGATAGTAATGAAAAAGTCTGAAATATCGTAAGAATTACCAAAATGAGACACAAAGCGCACAATGTTATTCAGAAAATGGCACCGATTAGACTTAAGATGGAATTGCCACAAACCTTCAATTTGTAAAAAATGCAGCATCTGCGAAGCATGATAAAGCAAGGGATGCCTGTACTATGATTACCTTCATTTTCAGAGGAAGGAAAGGTACGGACAGATTGACCAGCATGACCAAGACCACACAGCCAGTGGCAGAGTCACTCTGGAACCAGGAGGTCTGGCTCCACAGTCTGTGCTCTGAACCACCACACATTACCACCCGCTTAGAAGAGAAAGGGAGGATGGCCAACCAGTGAAAATGGGCCTGACATGGGGGTCCTGCAAAACCCCCAGGAGAACCTCTTCTTTCTCAGAAGTGGGTGTGACTAAGCTAAGCTCAGACTTGATTCTTGCAGGAATGGCAATGGGCCCTGGTCCTCAGGGAGCAGTGACAGAGCTGTGTGAGGATTTCCATGGCGAGGGGGAGGGCCTTGTCTTCCGACACCAGTGCCTGCTCTGCAGGCAGGACAGTTTCTTCTTCCTCCTGTTTTCCCTGCCTGCTCCCCACTCCTTTTTCCTTAGCCTTCTGGGGAAGGGGGTGGCAGAGGACACCCAAAGGGGCTGTCACTGCCAGGGCTCTCATTCCAGGTGAAGCTGGTTGCCAACTCTCTCCTAGATAGTGACCTCTCTCTCTGAACTAAGCCCCTCAAAGGGCCCCCAAAGGGCCCTCATGGGCCCTGATGGACTCTGCTTGCTATGCATGTCCAGACAGGAAAGGGGAGAGGGGAAGAGAAGCTTCACATGCATGGCCCCAGAGGAGCTGCTCAACTTGACTGGTTTCAGGGGGAAAGATAAGGAGAGCTACCTGGGGAGCTTGCCCTCCTGGGTGTCCTGGTTAAGACCACTCTGCTGCAGGGATATCATCACTAAAGCTAACCATGCATGCTAAGAGGATCTCAGGGGCCTCAGAGGAAAGCTTTTATGTGTAATTTTGGAACTCGAGATTACAATCAACTCCATCCTTGCTCCTTTCACCTGATAACTTCCCCCGTGGTCTCCAGGGCAGTAATGCCTACAATAATGTTACCCCTTTTACAACTTTGGTTTGACCACCCAGAGTGCCATCCAGAAGTGACTGACCTTTGGGCATCCTCACACCAATGGAGCAATAGCCATAGGCCATCAGACAAGGTTTGGTGTTAGTGTTCATGACAGCATCTGGAAGGATCCATCATAGGGGTCTTCCAAGCTAGTGCAGACCAGAGCTGACATTCATCAAGCACCAACTGCATATTAAGGCCTGCGCTGGGGGTAAAATATACATTGTGTTCAGTTACAACAGTGTCTACAAGGTAGGTGCTGTCAGGATCCCTCTTTTATAGATGAGGATAAAGATTCAGAAGTCCTTGTCTGAGGACACACAGCTAATGAGTGGGGAAACTTGAACTGGAAGCCATGTTTTCTCTGAACCCATGTTTCTTGCCCTCAGCTCTCTGGTGCCAGGCCTTTACACTCCATGGCCTGTGTGCCCAGACCCACGCTTGGGCCCCAAGCTGTGTGCCTGGTAGGGGTGCGCCATGGCCACACTTCCCCCCTCAGACTGCTAGCCACACTTGCTCTGAGATTCCCTACAGGTATCAGTTACTTGAACAAGACCCCTTGCTTGGAAAGCAGAGCAAGCCAAGGTATTTGGGGCCTGCTGTGAGCCAAAGCTGGGGAAGCTCTCTCCATGGTCTGTCCATTTGTGCTGCCCTAGAGGAACAATATGGAAAAGCAAACGGGAACTCAAGAGTGCTCAGGAACTCCTATGCACTGAGAGACTTTGATTGTCCCCTTGTTCTCTGCACCGCTGACAGGAGCCTCGCCTTCCTCCTCCGGCTTTCTCTATGGGATGTATCCCCCAACCAGTGCCACCACAGCATGGCAGCCGCTCTCCACCCTTTCACATTCTCCTCACTTGCATGAGCATGTCTGACAAATACCCCTTATATTTGGGCATCATCTTCAATGTTTTTCCAGTACAATTATACATTCAGTATCTTGTGTGATCCCCACAAGAGCCCCATGAAAAGGGCAAAGCAGGTTTTATCATCCCCATTAATGGGCGAGTAAACTCAAGTCAGAGGATATTTTTCATATGTGAGGGGCATGGCTGGGACTCCAGTCAAGTATTCTGACCCCACTCAGTGACCATGTAGATAGTCAGTTCTTTTCTCAATGTGTCCTCTGCCAAGTCCTAGAGGTTCCTTGGAGAAGCCTCAGTAGCTGCCATGGTGATGTGGGGGTGTCAAGGGAAAAGAGCTCTGCCCTCTTCATTAAGCAGAGAAGCTCTGTTTTTAGAGCTTCTGGGGAAATTTAATTTGAACAAGGTTTCCATTTGAAAAAAAAAAAATCTACGAAATACTTGAAAATCACTGCACTATATGCTGCTTTTAGGATTCTTAGCATTTTCACATGTACTAACTACCATGTTTAATCCTCATAACTCTACAAGGAGATAAGAAACTTAGGTCCAGAGAGACTGAGCATCTTTCCTCAAGTCACACAGCTTGTTAGTGGCAGAGATGGAGCTTGAACACAGGTTCAAGCAGTCCCAGCTCTGCTCTTTCCCTCCTCACTGGACAAAGCTGCTCCAGGAGAGAGGCTGCTTCATGTGCCCACTCAGCCAGTAATCCTTGTTTCCTTCCTGCCCCCTCCCCACTCCCCTCTTCTCTCCAGCCCATCATCTTTGTTTCAGACAGAGCAAACAGCAACAAGGAGCTGGGTGTGGACCAGGAATCAGAGGAGGGCAAAGACAACACAAGCCCTGATAAGCAAGCGAAATCCCCACAGGTTTCTGAGCATGTGCATGAGTGGCGTGGCCTGCACACACCAAGGCCTGTGCTCTTGGAGTGCATGGGGGTTGGAGGAGCCATAGGGGTGGGGTGTCCCTTTAACATCTAGAGGTTTAATTTTGTCTCACTGACATTTTCCCTCATCAAATTCTCCTAAAATTTGGGGTGCTGCTTGGATGAATGTCTTGGGATTGGCTGCCACACCAAACTGGTCCTGGGAAGGACAGGCTGAGCTTCCCTGCTGGAGCCCATCCAGCCAGAATGATGAGAGAAAAGGGATGCAAAGCCTGTGACAGACACTGAGACAGAACAGCTAGTTTCCTGGTGTCATTAACAACAGGGAAGATAAAGAACAGTAGTGGGAGGGGGGTGACACCAGAAGTGGAGTCCTCCAGAGCTCAAGGGACAGTGTTAGATTGGAGTGAGGACAGGGGCTCATATAAAGTATACAGGAGGTGAGACTAACAGGCAAGATTCCAGATAAACCCATGGACATCTCTGTCCTGTGGTGCCCATACAACAGCGTGGGGAGGGGAGGAGGGTCCTCTGAGGAATTGGCCTTGATGGCAGAAACAGCTGGAGGTATCAGATTGGTCTGGTCCGCTTCGTCCTGCTGGGGCTGGTTTGGTTGGTATGGTCAGGTTGTAAAAGGAGCAGAGGGCTCTAACTGGTGCGGATGGGGGAAGAGGACCAAGGGGGCTGTCTACACGTCTGTACAGCTGAAATACCTCCTCTGGCTAGGCTGGGGAGGTACTGAGTGAAGGGTTGTTGGGGCTCAGATGATTTTCACTCCAGATCAGTAGGTTCAACCAAAAAAGAGCATGGACTCTGCACCTAGCTCCTGCTGCCACCTATGGCTGGTTTAGTCACCCTGACTCCTTCAGCCCAGAAGGAACTTTCCTCTCGGGTTTGTCCATCTCCCTGGTCCCTGCCAACCAGTTTTCCTTTGTGCCTCCACAGCTAGAGCCCGGCAACACCGACCAGGAAAGTGAGGAACAGCGGCAATTCCGGAATATTTTCAGGCAGATAGCAGGCGATGTGAGTACCTCCAACTCTGACTCACTCAGACACTCCTCTCCTTGATGAATTGCTCAATTTGCCAGTTATTTCATTATTGTTCAGTGGAGGTCATTTTGGTTTTTGGTGGAAACGGGGTATCTGAGTGTAGCACAGAAATCCACAAGTGAAGTCCTTTGAGTTCTAGACTGACACACCCACTGGGTGGGCCCACTGCTTTCTAGACAGCTGAAGGTACAGTGTTTTCCTCAGAAAAGTCCCAGCTTCCCCCTGACAGAACAGCCCTGTCATGGACTATACAAGCATGGATGGCCAGGATTTGATTTGCAAAGCCTATGCTCCATCAGCTGCTGCACTCTTGAACCATGACTCTCTTCCCCTTTTCTCCTCAGGACATGGAGATCTGTGCAGATGAGCTCAAGAACGTCCTTAACAGAGTTGTGAACAAACGTGAGCAGCTTAATTCTGCAGGGGCAGGTGGGCAGTCGGGTAGTGTGTGTCCAGCTATCTGAAGGCAGCTCCTTGCTCTTCTCCATACCTCTCAGATAAGGACCTGAAGACACAAGGCTTCACGCTGGAGTCCTGCCGTAGCATGATCGCTCTCATGGACGTATCCTTCCTGGCACTCTTTCCCAGCCCTGTCAGCAGCCCCTATGTAGTCTCCTGGGACTAGGGCAGCAATGAGGGGGACCCAGTCAAGCAGAGGGGCCCAAATTCATGCTCAAGGAAAGATTTAAGGAGGCCCTGTGCTAAACTTCCTGGCTGCTGGTCTTTAAGGAGCTGTTGGAGGAAGCACAATTGGGAGAACACTGGCCCCTGCCCTCAACCTCAGGCCTGGGATTCTGAGGCCCTACCCCAAGAGTGTTCTTTAGAGAAAGGTTCCCTGGGTTCTAGAGCAGGCACTGATTCTGACTAGGGAAGCATGGAGGGGGGTGTTAAACACTAGGTCAGGGCAAGGGTGGATATCCTGGGCAAAGCCCTTCTATAGAGGACCTCCCATGCACAGCCCTCCAGAAGGTCTGCTCCTAAGCCAGGAGGATTTTGCTATGTGCCCTGTAGCCCTGATCTCCTTCCTCCAGACAGATGGCTCTGGGAGACTGAACCTGCAAGAGTTTCATCACCTCTGGAAGAAGATTAAGACGTGGCAGGTGGGAGGAGAGAACGAGGGTGGAAGTAAGGAAGGGACTAATTCAGAGGATGAGTGTGTGACCTCTGTCCTCAAATTTTCTATTGCCAGAAAATTTTCAAACACTACGACACAGACCAATCTGGCACCATAAACAGCTACGAGATGCGCAATGCAGTCAATGATGCAGGTATGGGGAAGAAATGGGGTGGCCAGGATGCAGATAGGAGGTGGTAGGAGCGGGGATGAGAGGGGAGGACTAGGCCACTGGGGCCTACCAAAGAGATGAGAAAGGGCTTCTTGTTCTCCTCTCCTAGGCCATAGCGTGACCAGGAGGTCCTAAGGAGAAAGCAAGCAGGCCTGAGGACTCAACCCTATCTCATCCTCTCCTGTGCTCTCCCCTACAGGCTTCCACCTCAACAACCAGCTCTACGATATCATTACCATGCGCTATGCAGACAAGTACATGAACATCGACTTCGACAGTTTCATCTGCTGCTTTGTTAGGCTGGAGGGCATGTTCAGTAAGTGGATAGCTACCCTTCTGCTCTCTGTGCCCTTCCTGCTCCCTCTCCTGTGGTGGAGGGAATCTCCACTAACTGACCTTACTACATGACCCTGGACAAATCCCAATCTACTGTTCAGGCTCAACAAAGGTGAAGGCCCTCATTAGGCTCAGAATGGGATGGCAAGGGGCAGTTATCGACTTCGACAGTTTCATCTGCTGCTTTGTTAGGCTGGAGGGCATGTTCAGTAAGTGGATAGCTACCCTTCTGCTCTCTTGTGCCCTTCCTGCTCCCTCTCCTGTGGTGGAGGGAATCTCCACTAACTGACCTTACTATATGACCCTGGACAAATCCCAATCTACTGTTCAGGCTGAACAAAGGTGAAGGCCCTCATTAGGCTCAGAATGGGATGGCAAGGGGCAGTTATTGGTGATACTTTGGCCTATTTTGGTGCTGAAGGGCAGCACTGGGCACATGATCCTCTTAAGAAAAGGTGGAGTGGCGGGGGATGGGGGGGAGCACCTGTAACTGGCCTCTGGTCTGTGCATTCTTCCGAGCAGGAGCTTTCAATGCATTTGACAAGGATGGGGACGGTATCATCAAACTCAACGTTCTCGAGGTAAAGCCTAACAGAAATAGTACACTCCCCCTGCACTTTAAAATTTGAGGTGGAGGGATGGGACGGGATGGGAAAGGAACATACAGGGAAGCTCAGAGCTCAGCAGGATGTGGTCATGGGGAATGCATACTGGGGGAAGGCTCTAAGGAAGCCTGTTAATGGCTTTATGCTGGAAAATCTGTACTTTCTTGGGAAGATCTATGGGAAGGATACTTCTCAGGAAATCTTCCCAATGTCTGGCATGCTGGGACTGGCCTTTTCTTCTACCCTTTAGATCTCTAGGGCTTGGCTCTTTTTGTCTCACGTGCATTCTGATCTTGGGACTTCCTCTTGCAGTGGCTGCAGCTCACCATGTATGCCTGAACCAAGCTGGCCACATCCAAGGCATGGAGGATCACTCAGGATTTCAATTTCACCCAACAGAGCTAAAGTCACTTACCTCAAAGGACATAGTTGCTGCACCCCCAAGAAGCCTCCAGGCACCTCATCAGTCTAGTTCCTCTACTTACTTCCCGCCCAGCCTTAGGGCATCTGTCCATTTGTCAGGCCCAGCCTGATCCTTTAGTTAAGGAATGGGGAAGGGAGAGCTGTGTTGTCCCTGTGCCACATGGAGCCAAGTGCCTCTGTCTGCTTCGGCTAGCCACAGGCCATTGAGAGCTTTGCTTGGAGTCTGATGGCCTCAGCTCTGAAGACAAGTACTCTCCTTAGATGCTCGCAGCTGTTTGCAGAAGCATTTGCCAATGGCACTCAGTACTTCCTGGTGCTAGACGCCCCCCCACCACCCCTCGCCCATCATCTCTGTGTTCTCCCACCCATGGGACAGCAACCCAATGAGCACTTGGTTCTGCCTGACTGTTTCAGGACGGGGCTGCTCTGGAGTAAACTAGTTCAGTGAAAAGAGGTTTGGACATTTTGGGTTATCTGACTCATAAGTTAGGTTGCATTGTGAAAAAAGTTCATCTAAATAAAGGCATATGTTTTGCTGGTTTGATTGTGTTTTGTTTTCTCACATTGAGAGCTACAGCAAGACTGAGTAGCTCCAATCTCACCCATCGGGTATAGAGCTATAGTTTCAGAATACAGCAATGGAAAATACACACACACACAAACACAAATCCCAAACCCCACTTTAATCATGCTTTTTTGCTATTTCTTGAGCACAGGAATCACTCACATACATACACCAGGAAAAGAAGGGGAACAGGTGTTGGTGTCTAGATCAAGACAAAGTGGGTCACCTATTAACCGGAGGAGCAAGTTAGCTGACTGCAATGACGCAGAGCTCCTCTACTAACACTGACCTACTGTATGACCTCGGACAAACCCTTGAATGAAGGTGTTTGCCGTGCTCATCTGGACCATGATCTATAACCATCCTGCATTTTCCACCCAATTTCCTTCCTGATCTCCATATCAACATGGAAAAGGGTCGGCCATGAATATGTAGATAAGGTAACAAAAATAAACAATTAGTAAAAGTACTTTATTTTCCTCTTATATTTGCTTTATATGTTGCTTTACAAAGTTAGGAAGTTCACAGCTTTATACCAAAATGTAAGAAGGCTAAGCTATTTGCTTATAAACATTTTGCAGTCAAACGTCATCTGATTTCAGTCTTCTAACCCATATTCAATTAAAAAAAAAAATCAAGACACCAAGGGCACTGGCGCAGCTCAAGGGCATGTACTTCTCTGAAGCAGGAGAAAAGATCCTCAACAGCCTTTCCTCCTTGCTTCCTTCTCCCCCAATTCAACTGGGCTACTACTGCGAATTCAGAGGAAATCTGGGAAATGTTAGTCATCATGTGACCCAGCAAGGCCCCATAGTTGGGGGTTGGAAGTGAGGTTAGCGGTTACTGTCTGATTAGTAGTAGGCTTGGTTTAATCAAGATTTCACATCCACTGATGTATGGAATTCAGTATAACCCAAACCACCTATACCACAGCTTGTTTCTGACCATCAGACAGCATCTCTGAAATCCTCAAGGATCCTGAGGATTTGCAGCTGGGATAAAATTACTGTTGTAACAATGTGGCAGGCATGGCCTTAACAGTTTTTAGGAGCTCTCCTTTAGGTAACAGTTACAAAGTTTATAAATCAGCCTATATAAACTGCAAACCAGAGGAGATGTGCTATTTAAATCCCACTTCACAATATAGTTTAATCTCCCCTCAAATGGAACTCTTCCATAAAATATACCATTACCATTCTGCTAAGTGTTATACACCTACTCCCACCAAATCATCCACATTCCTAGTCACTAAAGTTGTCCACTGAATTATCTACCAAAAAGAGAAAAACAAAAAACCCTTTGTTAGGCAAATAATCACTTAAATAGCAATAATGTTGCCTACAAATTATAGGTAGCTCAGGAGCTAAACACTCAACTTCTGAGGCAGAAAAAAAAAATCTCCACGAAAGCAGGAGTGTAGTAACAATGACGTTCTCTCAAATTCAAGTGACATCAGGTCAAGATAACCCTTTGCTTGCATTGTGTTTAACTGCTTTATACTGAGTAGAGTAGCATGCCAAAATTTTGAACCTGATTAAAAAATTCATGATAAAACTTGAAGTCACTGATATTTCATTAGAACAAACTGCCATTAAAAAACTAGCATATACACATAAAAGGATTTATGCTATGGTTTTCTTGGCTTCTGCTGTCAGAAGTAAACACAAGTAAATAAAAATAACATTTGATTCCTTAGAAGAAATGAGTTTTGTTTTGTCACATCATGTAACAATTTCCTTCCTCCACTAAGTGTGAAATATCAGAGCCAACACAAATCCCTGAACCACTGCCCTAATCTGAGAGGGAAGAGAAGGCCAGAATCAGCCAAGAAATTACAGAAGACTTAAAAAAAAGACTTCTGCATAACTTTGAAGACAGTTAAAAGTAATAACACACAACCATAAGCAGCCAAGATGCTTATGGTGCCTTTATTTCTAAACAGATGGCTACAACAGTGCATTTAGGGCAATACACTAACCTGGTGTTAAGTGAGTTTTACACGTTCTTGAAACAAAGACATTATGGCTACGGCTTCAAAGAAAATTCCTGTGAAATGGGGAGAAGCATTATTAAGTATAGGTGCCCACACGCATATACACTTACAAGAAACATCCATAACTGCACACATAAAGGCAGATAGACTGTGCATGATTCTATCAAAGTTAAGCTCAAATCAGTTTTTACTGATTCTATCAATCTGTTCATACCTACAACAGTTCCCCACGACTGCCCAACACCTCACATATCCCCTGCCTGCTGTACAAAGGCTCTGCCACTCTCATCTTTTCAGACATGCCCTCAGGCAGAACAGAAAGGCACCTACGTAACAGAGCATGCAAGACTTTCTCAGCACACTGCTCAGCCAATGTGGGAATGTGGGTTCACTACAGTCCAAAGGAAAATGCCAGGTTTAGCAATAAATCTAAATGTACTTTCCTAGGAATCACCATTCCCAAACCCACAGAACAGCTTGGGTTCTCTGGTCACATGTACAGGAAATGGAGTAAGAGAAGGGAATGCTTGTTCTCAGACAGAAACAGCACACATAAACTTTATACAACAAGATCTTCTCTGCTCTCTCAAATATCATGCAAATCTCAGTAATGTGGTCAACCCAAGAGTCCTGCCGTTCATAAGGACAGATAAATAATTCATGGGGCCATTCATTATCTAGATGTATCTCCCAGCTTAGTTCTTATTTTTTTTGGATCCAGTAAGAACAACCAGAGGCTTTCCTGGAAAAAAAGAACAGCTACTTAGTCTTACACTCAATTCCAGGGGTTTTGGATACCCTCATGAAACCTATCCATGAACCCCAGGTGAAGTTCCCCTGCCCTAGAGCCTGAGTGAAGACATGGGACAAGAAGTGTGTACACTAAGGTGGGTGGAGATAAACCTGGCTGCTCTCCTCTAGGAAAGAGTGGGCATCACATCCAGAGCTCAGTATGTGGCACTCGGCTCCTCTCTCCTCTCCTCCCTCTCTCTGTAGAATCTTTTAGAGTTTTGATGATCACAGAAACAAAAAGCTAAAGTAACACCTCTATGGCTTCGCTGAAGAGTCCAGAGAGAATTTAAAAACAAAGCAATGTCAAGAAGGCTTTGTTCATTTGGCTGCTCTTGAAGGACAGGGAGGGTCTTTTCCCTTCACCCCACTCCACCCTTCCTTCTCAGCTTAGTGGGGGAGGTGAAGGCAATATACTGGTCTTTAAGAAGTTTGCTTGAGGCCTTAAATACTATATTCAGATGCTTTATCATGATTTCCCCTATTTGTGTACTGTGGGTGGGTGAAAAGTACCTCATGAGCCCAGAGGAACTATATGATGGCTGCTATCAGTCTAGGCACAACCAGAGAATGGGAGAGGGGTTGGCAATGAAGCAAACTAAAAGGTTTCAAACCTGCCCGCTTGGAGAGTCAGAACCTGGAAAGGCACACCTCCAGTTTGAACAGCCTGCCAATACCTGCAGGCTAGGGGGTACCCAGGTCTAACAGTGAGATCTCCAAGTAGATGGTAGGTCTGTGCATTGCCTTGAACCGAGGACTTTATCAAAATCTGCAGAGGTTCAATAGGAATTATTGTCTGCAAGGATGTGTCATTATGTGATCTGCTGCCTGAGCTCCTAAAATATAATCAGCAGAGCAGCTACTCCAGCTGTTATAAATCTACAGTGTGTCCCTTTAGTATTTAAAGCCAGCTCTGTCCATCTAAGAAGAGAATATTGAAACACATTGTACATAATTGTTAAGAAAGGAAAATAGTTGCTTCCAATTAAAATACCCAGTGGTTAGAATTAACTGATTGCAATAATTAAGGAGAAATTAAGACTGATCCTAAAAACCTACCATTTGAACAAATTTGTACTTAAACATGTGACTATTGGTTTAAACCTTCATAAGAACAGAAACTAAAAATCACAAACTGAAATCAATAAAATACATGTGTGATTTGGGTCAAACTGGGTAACCAATTAAGATCTGTGTCTTTAATAAACATCTGGAGAACACCAGTAGCATAAATTACTACTATATGCCATGCTGTCCCAGAAGAGTATGGTTCCTTAAAAATCTGTTTAAAGCTGACAAACCTCCAGCAAAAACTTAGAAGTGTAACCTGTCATCCCATAGAGCTGCCCAGACTTATGCTAGCAGTAAGCCTGGCTAGTAACCACTTTCTCCTTCCCTGATTCACTGGGGAAAGGAGGACATTGGCCTGTATAAGGGGCTGATGTGAGATTAGTTCAACTAAAGACTTCCCAACATGGGAGGCAAAAAACTTCATGAATCAATTTTGCTGTCATCCTCAGCATGGTGTTCAATGTGTCCTGCAGCATCCTAGAAATAAAGGGAAAAGGACCCATGAGAAAGAGGTTGGTAGTAGGTCAAAAGAAAGTCAAAGCCACAGAGAGCTTCCCAGGTCTAATCTGTGATCCATGAAAGGCAGTTAGGACCCATTACTCTTAATTCACATGTGACTGTGCACTTGAGTTCTTAACACAAGAATGGTATAATAAACCTCTAGGTTCAGTTACTGGATTGGAACAAGTGAAAACATTCTCTTTAGGCGCTTTCTCAAAAACTACCTAATTCTTCACTTGAAACCTCATTAAGCTATCTCTCATTTCTGTGAATAATATTAATAATAAAAAGAAAAATCCTTACATTCTCCCTGTTTACTGCCAAGTCTGAACACTCTAAATAAGGCAAAAACGGTTTACTGAACCCTGCTCTGAGCAGTCAATGACCCCAGGTTGACCTCAAATCCCACTGATATACCTGTTTGGATCCTTTCTTAGCAGTAAAAAAAGCATCACAGTTCTTCCAGCGACATTTCAGAGTTTGAAAGTTTGGATTTGTATGGTCAGTCAGCAAATGTTGTTTTAAATGATCGACAACACCAAATATCAGAGAGCAGCCATGCCACTGGAGAGAGAGAGAATTGAAAGAGTAAGTTATAAAGAGTACGGGAAACATGAAATGAGAATATTTTTCATTGTAGCCTATGAGTAAGCCCCTATTCTTTAATTTATTCTTGGCTGGCAAATTCAACAAAGCCAGCTGCTGCTGCTGCTGCTGCTGCTGCTGCTAAGTCGCTTCAGTCGTGTCCGACTCTGTGCGACCCCATAGACGGCAGCCCAACAGGCTCCCCCGTCCCTGGGATTCTCCAGGCAAGAACACTGGAGTGGGTTGCCATTTCCTTCTCCATTGTGTGAAAGTGAAAAGTGAAAGTGAAGTCGCTCAGTCGCGACCGACTCCTAGCGACCCCATGGACTGCAGCCTACCAGGCTCCTCCATCCATGGGATTTTCTAGGCAAGAGTACTGGAGTGGCTTGCCATTGCCTTCTCCGCAACAAAGCCAGAGGCAACCAAATTAATCATGAATTTATTCAGAAACTTTGAAAAGCCTGGGAAGTCTTTTGACAGTTCAGTATTTTGAGAAGGCAAAGCACTAACGTAGCCATTACGTCTTTAAATAATGAAGCTGTTAGCAAATACTGACAGGCAAATTAAATAAAATTCAATTTAAACTATACTTATTCTTTTTTAAAAAATTTATTTTTAATTGAAGGATAATTGCTTTACAATATTATGTTGGCTTCTGCCATACATCAATATCAATCAGCCATAGGTATACTCCTTCTGAACCTCCCTCCCACCTCCCACTCCATCCCACCCGTTTAGGTTGTTATAGAGCGTGGTAAACCATAATAATTCTTTATCTTGCCATCATAAAAAGAGTTTCTCAGTCCATTTATTTAAAAAGACAAAGAGCTTTCCTGTAATACTTGAGTAATTTTTAACAATTCTAAGAACTGTTGGCTTGTAAACTTGAAAACACAAATGTACGATAAAGAAAACTACGTCTGTGGAAATACTGGCAGAAAACTGCCAAGGAAGTCTGTCTTTACTCACAATTTTTATCACTTGAATCACAGTTTTGTGATCTTTTTTTTTTTTTTTTTTTACTGTATTATAAATGTGGCTATATTTCAATTGTTAGTCAGAAAGCATAAAGACTCTTTTGTTTTGGCTTTCTTTCCTTACAGGTTTTTAAGAAATGATTCTAACATGTTCATTTCTAAAAAGTAATGAAATTTTGAATTTTCCCTCTGTAAACACTATTTCATACCCCCAGCTTTAATAACAGAAGGTATTTTCCTCACTTCTCTAGGTAAGTCTATTTTGGATACTGTTTTGGATTAAAACATTAAGTATGTTTTGGATACATTTTACTAGATTTTGCCTGTCTTCACTGAGAACACTAAAAATCAAAGATAGTGATGCATAAAAAGCTGAAAAGAATTAGGCCAGAGACAAATCTAAACTCAAATTTTAAAATGTGAGCATTCAGTTCATCAATGCTGAAAAGGGGAGTAGGGTTTAGGGGAAAAAAATTCAGTGCCAGCCACTTTTCTCTGGTCAGTACTATTATTACTGATGAAATAAATTAAGGTTTATAAGAAACAGTGAGAAAGTTTTGAGGTTTAATCATCATCTTCTACTCTAAAATAAAAACCATGAAATTTAGACTAGGGAACAGAGGTTTAGAACTTCAAGAGGGCAAATTTTTATTCGTCTATTTCTCAAAAACCAATGAACAAACCAAACTACTAATACATGTAAATGCTTGAGGAATGGGTAAAATATTGTAGGCAGGTTATGAAAATAAGCACTTCCACTTTTCTTTCACACACTTCTGTACTACTGATGTTTTTGTAGGCATGTATTAATATACTAATAAAGCAAAATAAAAAACACAAAGGAAATAACCTCTGAATGGACACTTAAACATAGTTCGTATCTAACCTTAAGACTGAACTTTCACTATAGAATTATAGAAGCCTTTTATGTACTTTAAAAAAAATAAGCTTATTTGTCCTATAGTGGAAGACTCAATATGAAAATGTTAAACCAATGATAATGAAGATCTATAAATTGCCCTGGGGTTGGGCAACATCTAAGTCTGGTGACAAGAACAGTTTCAATCCTTACCCAGCAGCGGTAATTCTGCATCAGATTTAGCTTCACGGCCTGAATACTGCCATCATAACAGCCAGTATAAATCTAGAGAAAAATGTTTATCATTATCAGACTAAAACAACATACAATAAAACTACTATGAACATCCTCAAAATAAGAGTCAAAAGCTGGTAGCACTACAACAGGAAACTATAAACCTAAACCCAAACCAGCCCCAGAGTACCACAATAGGAAAGTATCTTATACATCTTCTAGTCTGGATACTTGGAAGCTATGTTCCTTAGAAAGCCATTCTTGGGACTGTCATTGAGAGAAGAAGTGGTAGGGCTCAGAGGCACTGCTTATACTTTAACTGGTGTAGCTCTGGCTTCTGTTGGGCATTACATATCAGGCTTCTGAATTTCAATGGGACAAAGGCTCTACAGCTTAAAGTTAGAAAAATATCCATTCTGGTTCAACCTCAAAATTAAAAAATAAAATCAAAGATTAGTAGGGTTACATGAATTAGCTTCTACTTTTAGGTCTGCTATAACTATGCCACAATGACCAAATCTCCTGATTCTATTCCAATGTATTATCCAGATCATAATGTCTCTGAAAAAAACACCACTCACCTGTTTTTTTGGAAACACCTTAAATTTACCTTCTATTTAATGGTGGTATTATATTTTTTTATTGTAACTATTTTAGTTCTTAATAAAAATGGAATATTCAAGAGCACTACTGGGTTACTTCTCAATATTATAATACCAAGAGATAAATTAAACTCACCATACTTTTATGGATGGTCATACACATAATCATGTCTTTGTGTCCTCCATAAACCTGCAGTCGATCATGCGACTTAAGTGGAGGCAGGGCGGAGGGGAAAAAAGAAAGAGAATTAAGGTTATTTATACCTTGTGTTTAATAAGCATAGTCCCTGAAGGCTTTTGCAAGTTTAAAACTGCACCTCAGGTATCAAGCTGAAGCACCAGTCACTTGTTAACAGAAGCATAATAGAACAGCAATCTTTTTAATAAGTCTTCCTCCTCAAGGGAAGAGCTGGTAATTAGGAGGAAAAAATCCCCACCAATTTCTGTGTAGCGTCAAAGTCTCAAACCTGAAATTGTACACAGAGAACCACACAGATATGACAGGCTACAGCTGCCCTCCAGAAACCATTGAAATTTTGACACCTGTGAACCTGACCAGGTATCTCAGGGCAGTATTTCTGAAAGTGCTGTCCAAGGACCAATCTACTTCATAATTACCTACAACAATTATGAAGAACACAGATTTCTGAGTTCACCCCAGCCTTTGCATATTTAAAAAAAAAACACCAAATCCAAACAGACCATCTCTCCAAATCATTCAAACAAAATAGTGAATCTAAATTCTACCTGTAACTCATAGACACGAACAAATTTATCCAAGCAAGCAGTCACCATCACTTTCCCTAGGATATTCACCACAGTCACTGCATGATTGTGACCTTTATAGATCCGGACAAGCTCACCAGTCTGCACCAGAAGAGAGATAAGAGTCACTAGACTGATTTCTAAGAGTCTTGACTTTTGAGATTTATAATTCTGTAATTCTAAAAGAGTTAATGATGAGACTACTTGTACACACATGTAGCTGTACTAATTTTAGACAGGTGAAGAATTCTCACAAGCATTTGTTACTTATATAAAATATATGCACTGTATCCTGATGGAGAGAACCCAGTGTTAGAGAGAGAGAAGGATCACAGCTCTGTGTGTATGTATTTTATAGTATTCAAAGTATATTCACTTTTATCATTTCACTGGACCTGGACAAAAAGTTCCTGAGGCTGAATAACCTCAGAAGTTCGGACTAGGAACTGAACTTCAAAAGTGGCCTCTATGACCCAAGCAGAGTCTCACGGCTGTTTCTATTTGTGCTATTTTAAACTATATATCATATCTACTTTCTTAGAGCCTCAGATGCTCAATATTTCTCACATTTAAATGAGACATTCAAACTAAACCTGATGTAAACTTTTGAGTCTGTCCCCCATGAAGAATTTTGATTTCTACAGTGCTTAACAGTATCCAAGAGCTTATGGACAGGGATTATTATTAAGTCTTTCCACTAGAAAGGAGGCTTAAATTGCAAGAGGAATCCCTTCAAGCTTTATCTACCATTTTATTAAAGATATACCAACAAGGCTTACATGAATGTTGTGAGCATGGACTGACTGATCACTGGAGCCACTGAATACAAGGTCATTCACCACCTTAAAAAAAAAATTCAGTGAGTGAGATTCAGGATAAAGTTCTGAGGTTTCCTTTAACTTGTAATATACATTGGCAAATTCAACTTTCCACCCTGTTTTGAGATGAGCATGAATGAGGTATAAAATAAGTTTCTCAGACAAATTTTCTGAACTGAAATTTATGTGCTGCCACTAAGTACTCTGATAAACTGACAACATATTATTGGTTTTGTTGCTTCTTTGGAATGATTACGAAGTAGAACAGCATTTGAGTATATCTACATTCTATAATAAGATATTTGTTTCTCAATTAATATGCTAAAAAACAGTACATCCTGTGGTGATTCCAGGCCTAAGGAAAAGGACTGTAACCTCCTGTATTCTAAATAAGGCATTAGAAAACATGGGAAATTTCATTTGAACTCTTCTGTTTGCCACCTGTTTTATACTTGCCTTCATGCAGAGAATGAACACCTGTTTTATACTTGCCTTCATGCAGAGAATGGTTTTGCTGTGGCCCTCCAGAGTTCTAAGGAGCAATCCATTCCGTGCATCACGTACGCTAATGGTACAGTCATAAGAACCCACAACCAGCAACTTTCGGGCACCTTCCTGAGCTGTGGCAAGACAGCTGACAGCCCGAGGGCCATGGCATTCAAAGATTTCAAGTCGTTTGTTGTTCTGAAAAATAAGCCACCATTATATGAAGTAAAAACCACTTAGTTGGAAAAACTCAGCATCAACTAATCCAAATCACTACCTTGATACAAACTCTAACACCTATCTGTAAGTTTTTATATCCACTCTGTATCCCTAACTCCCCAACCTCTGCCATTCCCATTCCAACACTCTCTGTATTCATGACACCTTCTTTCTCCATTCTAGTGGGGACAGTCTTACGTTATAAACTCATTTCTATCTTTGACCCATGCTATCCTGATTATAATTAGAATCTGGTTCTCTTTTTATGTCCTCTCCCACTTAAGTCAGTGACATGAAAGAGAAATCTTTTTTCCATATTTGAATACATTTTCCATGCCAAAGACCCAAGAAGTCTGATTTTTGTCATCCAAAATGTATGTACTCTATTTGTCATGGTTGCTTCCAAAATTCTCTTTGAGAACTACTTTCCTAGACAACCAGTTTCTCATTCTTCAACTTTTATGTTATTCTGACCTTTTTCTGACCTCTGGTTCTGTTTCTCTCTCATAACATTAAGTTAAACTATAGGAGCCTTTATGTCAGTCAGCACAGCATGGTCACATCCTGAATGTGGATGTGGATAAACATTCCTTTACTTCAGATTTTAGACTTGCTTTCCTTACTCCCAAACCAATCTTGTTCATAGTTTCCTACTTTCCCCAAACTCTAAAAAGGTATTTTAGGTGCAAGTATAAGACAAAACTCCCAGAGACTAGGCAAGAGCAGCAGCCGGGAACCTCAATCTCAGCCATCTTAAAATGCTGGGGAGATAGATGAAAGGCATTCAGGGCCCAAAGGTAGTCAGGCCAAGGTCAACAGCCCTGGCTTTTTGATGAGTCCCATCATCAAAGCACTGCATTCCAGGAGTGTGGGCAAAACAGAAAAAAGGTCCAGCCCGAACAAGGATTCAAAATTCACACCTCTGTAAAAACTCTCAAATCTCTGTCTCAAAGTCCACTTTGCTGGGGCTTTTCAACCATTTAAAGACCGTTTCAAAAAAAACAAAAATAAAAATCATTCCCATTTGAATTTGTCATCATTTTGCCCAAAAGTCTGGCTCCTAACTTCATTTACCTTTGATTACATTAATCTCACAAAATAGAACTGGGTAATTATCAAGTTTTAGCCTTTAAAACATTTAAAATCTATCTTGTCTTCTGTGATCTATCCATATCAAGTGAACCAAATAATTTGATATTTGATTATATATGGGCTAGCTTCTTCTAACTTGATTCTAAGCTTTTTAAAGGCCAAAACTATAGCATATTTTATTGCATTTCTTGTATGTAGTTCCAGATAACTGGTAGAAGGAGAGACAGTAAGTACTGACTAAACATATGATATTCTAATTAGGCACAATACAGCAAACTTCTAATACACTGTTAGAAGAGGACCAGATGGCCCTGGGATAGAATGCCACAACTAATTAGTAACCAAACCTATCACTTTTACCTCTGATTACATTTTTTATGCATTCTCTTCACTTTAGTCTACATGTCAGCTGCTGTAACAAAGCCTCCTAAATGGTCTCCAAGCTTCTACTACTATCAGTATTTTCCAATCTGTTCAACACCCAAGTGACTTTTTCTAAAATACCAACTGGATCATGTCTCTCATGCTTTAAAGCTTACAAGTTCAACTACATTAACAAAGCACACAGAGCCATCAAGAATTGGCCTGTGTTCGTTTCCTAAGCCTTATCCTGAGACCTACCACATAACAGTGCTCAATAAAGGTTTGCTCAACAAATGGATTCATATTTGGGTCAGGAAAGAATGAGGCCCAAGGGCATGAAGGCAAACCTTGACTTAGTTCAGTTTACAGAAAGGCTACTTTCATGACACCCTAAATCAGTTCTAAACAACATCACTGCCATACTCAAAGGAATTTAAGCTCATTTTTCTTGGTGTCATTCTTAAAATGAGACAAACTAGTTTAACCCATGACTCATTATTTGGCCCAAAATCATTAGGCTTGGTTTAATTTAGTAGAGTTACACTTTGGTCCTGGCACACTTGGGCCTGAGCAGACAGAATGCATCTTGTTTCACTTACAACAGAAGGTAAGTTTTTGAGCAGTGGTTAACTCTGCTGCTTTCTCTTATACACACAAAAACAGGAAAATGGCCTTGTCTTCGACTTTTTCCCTCACACACACCACTTCTAAGTGGCATGAGAGTTCAGCCTTCTCTCCCCTACCACTAACCTTTATGTTGAAGGTGACCACAGTGCCATTAGCCAGTCCTGCATAGAGAATTCGCCACCTACTGTGGAGGCAGAGAACCCGGTCTTCCAGCTGTAATTGCTCCACACACTCTCGAGTCTGATAAAAACACACACCACCTGATCAGTAGAAGTTAAAAGCAAATAAGGTATGAAAACAATCCTCTGTGAAACAAGAGTGTGAAATTATTTCTTATGAGGAAGAAAATGTTGCCTCCTCCATTTTGTAGAAAAGTATCTTAGACTGTTTTCTGCTCTGAAATTTGTGGCCAAAGAACCTCAAGCTGTAGGTAACATAGTAAACAAATGTAACTTCTAATAATGTTACCTATGTCTCTAGCTGTAGGTAACATAGTAAACAAATGTAACTTCTAATAATGTTACCTATGTCTCTAACTTGGAATGTAGAAATTCTTCAAAGGGCACTATGAACTGGGTTTTAGCCTCTTAAATTAAGTAGCCAAAAAGCTGCACTTGTTGTCTAAAAAGGAAAATAAAGATTATAGTTGTATTATCTGATAACTGCATTAATCAAGTACTATGTGCTTTCCTGCTACTGATTCTCTATTTCAACAGCTCCCAAATGCCTCCTTTAAACCAGTATCAGGTTAGCTGGTTTATAATTACCCAAAAAGTTTTCAAAATATATAGAACACCAAGCTTCATCCCTAAACGCTGAGACTCTAACTCAGTAGGCCCTGGAATATGCTTTTTAAAAAATTTCCTTCATAATTCTGATGCATATACAGGTCATACAAACACAGTTTGAACTGATGTTCATAAAATGATTTCCATGAATTCCCAGAACTCTGTTTTATCGATAAAATCTAATTACCTAGAACAGGGCCAATTACATAGTAAGTACTCAAGATTGAATGCTGTTGAATGATACTAAGTGACTAAAATAATAAAAAAAGAACTGTTAATGTGGATTTGTCTATTTCTCCCTGTAATCCCATCAATATTTCTTTACATATTTTGGTGCTCTGTTATTCTCTGATAAGATAGATCACTGTTCATCTTGAATGTCTTCTATACTGACCCTTTTATTGTTAATAAAAAGCTACCCTTGTTTCAGTAGTATTCTTTGTCTTAAAGTCTATTTGCCTGATAGTAATATAACTACTCTAGCTCTTTTTGTTACTATTTGCAAAAAAAAGTATATTTTTTCCCCATTCTTTTACTTCAGCCTACCTGTCTTTGAATTTAAAAGTGTCTTGTAGACAACATAGATTTTGATGTCCGTTCTTTATCTAGTCAATCTCCTTTTCAATTTGAGTATTAATTCACATTTAATATGATTATTAAATATGGTTAGATTTAGACTCCAATTTGCTTTCTATTTGTCTCATTTTTATTTGTTTCCCCATTTCTGCCTTGTTTTGTATTAACAGTTTTTTTAGTATGCCATTTTAATTCTCCTCTATTAAATTTTTAAGCTATCTTTCTTTGCTTTATTCTTTTAGTGATTGCTTTAGGGCAGCTGTTCTCAGAGTGTGACCCCTAGACCAGCAGCATCAGTATCACATGTTTGAAAAATAAATTCTTGGGCTCTATCCCAACCCTACTGAATCAGAAACTCTGGGAAAGGGATCTAGTAACATATGTTTTAACAAGCTCTCTAGGTCCATCTGATGCACAATGAAGTTTTGATTCAGCCTTCTAGAGATTACCTCTTTAAACCGTAACAATCTAGTTTAAGTTAATATTGACTTATCCTCAATAAAATATAAGAACCTTGTACTAGCATAGTTCTAGCCTATCCCTTTCTTGTGTTCCTGTTATTTCACATATACCATCTATATACATTAAAAACCTAATTACGTGGTATTATAAATTTTGTCTTAAATAATTAAGTCTTTTAAAGTTAAGAATATATGTATTTTTTTCCCCGCTCACTTATTTTTATATTTTAAATATTATGCAATTGTGTATATATATATGTATGTTTTAATGCAAACAATTTTCTCTCATTTCTATAATTCATTTAGAAAACTCTTTCTCAGAGGAGAGATCTAAGTCTTTAAGTTTAAAAACTTTTTTTAACATTTCTTTTTCTACCTAATATTACTTTTGGCATATGACATGAAAATAAAAATCAAGAGCAATATTTGTTGGAAAGATCAAAAGAGGTATATTATTAACAGTAGCAAGTGAAAAGACATGCAGAGAGAGACAGAAAACATGGTTTAGATCTAAGCTTCATTTCTACCAAAGGTTATAAGTGTACTGAAACAGATTTAAAAGCAAGAAGATGAACAGAACGAAGCATCTGTCTCAGTGTCTCCACTCTACACAGTAAATATAGTCAAAGTGCTTCAGTATCATCACTTTTGATTTCTCTGGACCCACTTACCTTAACATTATAGCAGCGAATGGTATGATCACTGGAACCAGTGTAAAGGGCAGCATTCTTCCCAGAGGTCTGAGTAACCAGGAGGCAGTTCACTTTGGAGGTATGGCCCTCAAAGACACCAATGCACTTTCGACTCTAAAGTCAAGCACAGTTTATTTTAGACCATTACTTGTGGATATAGATGGATAAGATAATGTATTTCCTTAAAAAAAAAAAAAAAAAGCTAAAACATACAGTTCATGTTTGTGTCCCCGGAGTCTAGAATAGTACCTAGTATCAAAGGTATCAAAAGGTGTTCAGTAAGTACCTGTTCACTGAATGCCCAGTGAACAGAGGTACCTGCAACTTATATGTTAACTGAGCCATACCAAAAGTTGTTTAGGGCAATTTACTATAAGATAGATCAGAATTTTAATTAATGCTAGGCCAAGTCTCTCTAGCACATGGACTAAAGTGCAAGCAAATTCAAACTATAACTAATTACCCAGATAAGTTGCTGCATGTGATTAGTATATAGAGAAAGCTTCACAATATTCAAAGACATGTCATCACAGGTCTTAGTGTCCCAGGTGTGGTTTCATAATGGAACACCCTGTTATCTCTGTGCACCTACTGTTATATATATATATTTACAATGCACATACATACCTATACCAGTCTTACAATTTAGAGTTAGAGCCAATTGCCCAAATCTTACATTCATACCTCCTGGTACCGTTGCTTTCTTCCTTCAGTCATCTCTGTTGCCCTTCATACATTATTAGGCCAAAGGAGCCTATATACTTGTTGCCTATAGTAAACAAATTTTCTCAGTCCATCGTCTAATCTTTTGACTTTCAAAGACTTCATCAATTTCATATACTTTCACTGTATTTGTTCAGACAACATAGTGTTCCTAAAGTTTCTTGGCTATCATTATTGATAAACAGAATTAGTTTGACATATGTTTTTCTAGTACTCAAGTATGGATGTGAGAAAACCATAAAGAAAGATGAGTACTGAAGAACTGATGCTTTTGAACTGTGGTGTTGGAGAACTCTTGAGAGTCCCTTGGACAGCAAGGAGATCCAATCAATCTATCCTAAAGGAAATCAGTCCTGAATATTCATTAGAAGGACTGATGCTGAAGCTGAAACTCCAATCCTTTGGCTGCCTGAAGTGAAGAACTGACTTATTTGAAAAGCCACTGATGCTGGGAAAGATTGAAGGCAGGAGAAGGGGACGACAGAGGATGAGATGGTTGGATGGCATCACCAACTCGATGGACATGAGTTTGAGCAAGCTCCAGGAGTTGGTGATGGACAGGGAAGCCTGGCGTGCCGCAGTCCATGGGGTCGCAAAGAATAGGACACAACTGAGCGACTGAACTGAGCTGATATCCTGTGTGTGCTCAGTTGTATCCAATTCTTTTGCAACCCCATGGACGGTAGCCCACCAGGCTCCTCTGTCCAAATAATTTTCCAGGCAAGAATATTGGAGTGGGTTGTCATTTCCTACTCCAGGAGATCTTCCCGACCCAGGGATCAAACCTATGTCTCTTGTATCTCTTGCATTGGCAGGCGAATTCTTTACCACATGCCACCAGGGAAGCACAAATGACTCAAAACTCGAAAGTCCACTATAAGAAAATTAAGTTATGAGCATCAGATTAAGTGTGGGGTAATGAAAGACTGCTGCTCTTATTAATAACTTGCACAATTCATCAAATCTCAGGGAAAATGCCTCCTCTGACACTTTCCCAATGTTCATTCTATCCCTTCTCTATTATGTAGCAACTAGGTGACAGATCTCAGCATCCACTCCAGGGCTGGGACCTGACTGTCTCTAGCCTATTGTTATAATTCCATCTCCTTTTGCCAAGTGATTGTTTAGGGAGGAAAGCACAGGACCCTTTTTTGGCGGAGGGAGGGAAAAGAAACTCTTGTGGCTATTGACATCTGTGAGCAGGAGAACCTGCTTCAGGAAGAGCTGATACCAGAGAAAATAGAAAGGAGAGAAAGAAAGAATTTAAGTCTCTGGTGACCCCACTGACTCACTAGATCAAATGTATCTGAAGTTAGTCTAAAGCCTACTCCATCTCTGGAAAGCAAACAGATGTGTGTTTAAAAGAGAGCAAGTTGGGAGTTTCTAAAACCTGTAAAGAAGCAAAAACATTCAAACTGATGTATCAACTTACCACTAGATTATAAGCTCGGACAGTTTTATCTGCTGAACAGGTATACAGTAAATTCCCAAATATCTGAATTGCATTCACTGCAGCTTGGTGCCCCTCAAAGCTCCCTTCTGTGGGCTCATCGTCATCTCCTGGCTCTGAAGATATTTCTAGAAAACAATATGTTTCAGAAATGTGTTGGCTTGTATCTCAAAAGATACTAAGAAATTTAAAACATTATGAAAAAGTGGTCCCTGGATTCTCCTAAAAACCTGGTTTGCCTAGCTAAACATCACATTCTCATTAGTGACCTTCATTATAAAGATTTCATATTAAGAAAAGGTAGGGAAGGCTTTTCTCTTAGGGAGAAAATACTTACATAGTGAGTCTTTGAATGATACCCTTTAAGGCACTAAATATCTTTCCACATCCAGTCTCCTCTGCTGCCAGTTATTTTATTAAGGCATTATTTTTAAAGTAATTCCTTCTCAAAGCAAAGCCTACCACCCCCCACCCCCAGAGCCAACAAAACCTTAATACAGTTGTCCCCTGATAACCAAGGGGGATTGGTTTCAGGATTCCTCCACCCAACATGTACCAAAATTCACAGATGCTCAAGTCCCTTATATAAAATGGCATAGTATTTACATATAACCTATACACATCCTCCCGTTTACAGCTGACCCTTGAACAACATGCTTTGAATTGTGTAGGTCCACTTACACACAATTTTTTTTTTTCAATAAATGCCCATTACACGATCTGTGATTAGTTGAATCCACAGATGCAGAACTGAAGACACAGAAGGCCAACTATTCTAATTAGCTGAACACACGAGAGATCCAGATTAGAGATGTGAGTAAGAAACTGAAATGCCAGGATTTGAGGATTCAAGGATACCAGTAACTGCTGGTCAAAGCATTCCATCCTCTTGGTAGTAAGCCCAGTCCCCATTCCCTATTCTATAAGCATATTTAAGTAGATTTAAAGCCTGGCTTTAATACTTACAAAGCTTTTTTCCTGTGATTAATTTATCAATTCACTCATTTTTTAAAAAATATGTAAGATTTATTTATTTACTTATGTATTCCAGAGTGTATGGACTCTATAGTGATTAACAGCTATGGCTCATGGGCTTAGTTGCCCCAAGATGTGTGGGATCCAAGTCCCCAGACCAGAGATCCAACCCATATCCCCTGTATTGGAAGGCCGACTCTCAACCACTGGCCCACCAGGGAAGTCCCTCCTGTAATTCATTTAAATAAAACTGAACAACCAAATACCTGAAGAGTTCTTTGATCCTTTTATGGAGGAGATCACAGTCTGAGTTTCTGCCACACTACAAAATAATAGCAAAAGTCTTCTTAGCATCTGTGTGAACAGGACAGGTAGGAAAACTTGTATTTTCCTGACTCAAAAAATTATTCTAAACAATGGACAAAATAGCAACGATACAAGATCAGTTTCTGCATATGAAAGGAAAAAACAGTAAATATTTACAACACAAGTGAGAAAGCAGAAACTCTCCATTGCTAAGGAGATATCTATCCATGATCTGTTATCCATCCCTACTGATTTTCTATAAATGTGACTCTAAAAAATTCTGATTTGAAACAAAAAGTTCTGTTTTCTAATGAAAGAATGGTGAAAGCTGCTCTGATTGGACCAACACAGTATCCTTACCTTACAGGGATGCCATCTTTATTGCGAGTGCCAATCTCACTGGTAGAGCTAACTTCATCACAACCAGAGCGAGAAGTTTCTAATGAATTTTGCTCTGTGGAGTTCCAAATATCCTTTTTAGATGGGCTATCTGGTTTCTCTTCTCCAGATTCAGAAGAATCAATGGCTACCACTTCTAACTGAGGATTAGGAAGTTCTAGGACTTCAACAGACGAGTCACTATCTGGTTCATCTCTGACACTTTCTTGTTCAGGGCCAGTTCTGCTATCTTCCCAGGTGGAGGTTGTCACTTTCCCCCCTTTAGCAGACTTTCCAGTTTTTACTTTCCTTACAGGTTTAGAAGTAAATACATCCTGTTCAGTGTCACTGTTCTCAGGAACATGGGCAGCCCGCAGAGTTTTCTTCTTCCTAAGTTTCTTCTTTTTCTTGTTCCCCCTAGCTTCAGCTGATGTCAGAGTGGACTCTGCCTGTTGTTCTGGCTGGTCAGCTGGAGAGTGGGGCTCTTTCTCTAAAGGGGTTTCTGAAGCAAAGGATAATCTTGGAAAAGAACTGGTACAGGCTTCAGACCCACTGTTGCCTTTGTTTGGCTCTTCACTTTCTTTATCTATGCTAGGAAGACCAGCTGATTGGGAGGAGGGACTGTTCCCTCTGTTTCTGGTAATTCCTTGCTCCACAGAAAACTTCAGTTCTTGGCTAGGCTCATGGAATCTCTCTGTTAGCTCTGATAAGGACAATGCTGCAGTGGTAACTGGATAAACTGGACAACTGTCACTGATCTCTCCTGAATTGAGAAGGAAAAAAAAAATTATTCCATTGTCTTTGTGCCTGCTATGTGTAGTCATAAACTACAATTATCACTGATTGAATTTCTATCAAATAATATGACACTTTGATGATATGTTAACAACTTTAACAGTCATGGTTTAGTTATCTCATTCCTCAGCTTCCCATAACCTACATGTATTTCTAGCACAGTATATATATATACTTTACCTTGCATTAATCTCAAATAATGTACATGTCTTATATCCTAGAAAATCTCCTTTTATGGGCAGAGATTGTTTCTACTGATCTTTTCTCTTTCTTGTTTGAAACAATGAATATGAATTACTTTTGCAGTCAGAAAAGGAAATCTAATAAAAACTATTTTTGAAAAAAGTGTCACCACATTAAAAAAAATATACTAAATATTATCCATATAAAAGAAACAAAATTCAATATGAAAGATAACATATATTTGATGTACATATCAATGATGAGTGATGCAACAGACAGCAAAATTTAGGATGATTCTTCACTTTTTGTTCAAAAAAAAAAAAAAACAAACCATATCAATTTGTTTCTTAATTTTCAATATAGCACCATTGTGGTTATACAAACTTCAGATAAGATTTTAAACAACTTAGAAGTTATTCTCAAATGGTAACCAGATAAGGATTATTTTATAAAGACAGTAAAATCCCTGGCTATTTGTCAAAACCCCCAAGCTCCTGTTAGATGATCCCAATCACCAGAGCCCCCTGCCTTTCATCATGGCCACCAGTTCCTCAGGTCTGTATTAACCTTAGTGTTTACTTGAAATGATAAAAACAGTTAAGTAATGAGAAATCCAGAAGAGGAATATTATCTAGAAAACTGACTGAACAACTTCAATGCCATTTATCTCATGAAAAACAGACAATTCTGCGCCAATCCTAATAAATGGAACCTGTTACATGCTAATCCAAAGTCAATTTAGCAATCCTGTATTAGAGAAAGTTAGGAAGAGTTACCAATATTTAAATAATGCTCCTAAATAAGAAGACTTAAAGAAAAACTATAGTAACTTAAAAAAAATATATTTATTTATTCATTTATTTGGCTGTGTGGGGTCTTAGTTGCAGCACACAGAATCTTCTATCTTCATTGCGGCATGCAGGATTCTTTTAGTTGCGGGTGCAGAATCTTTACTTGTAGCATGTGGGATCTAGTTCCTGAGGCCCCCTGTATGGGAGTGTGAAGTCTTAGCCACTGGATCACCAGGGAAGTCCTGTTATAACTTTAGTTTTAATGGACAAGCATGACGTCACATCATTAATATAAAATTGCCCTAGACCCACTATAGGGTTGCCCTTAACACAGAGAAAAGTTTACATACTATTAGCTTGCAGTAATTCCTTGGATACACTGCAAGCAGAGCCTTGTGATATGGCATTCACAGTCTCTTCTTGTTCAGGAGACATGGGTTCTTGTTTAATCTGAACTGATGAGTCGGGAGCAGGAACACTGCCATGAGCTTGGAAAGATGATGTGATTGCTTGGAAAGGGGTTCCAGTGGATGATGGAGACACGTGGGAAGATAGAGGTTCCAGGAAATTCGGGAAAAAAGCACTAGGCAGAAGTGTGCCATCAGTAGATGTTTGAGGTCTAACATTCTTCTGTTCTCGTGTAAGGCTAGAGGGAACCTGGTCTGGATGTTCAGAAGGTTCATATGTTTCTAGAATGGGAAACGTACACACATACAAATGCAAAAATGTTATCTGAAAAGCCACTCATTCCTGAGCCAATTTGTATTTTTAAAGATTACAAGAGAATTTTTAAAGATGCTCATAATTCTTTAAAATAGATTATTATGTAAGCTGTATGTACAACCAATGAGGATATAGACAGCCAGGCATTAATATTCTAATTTTTCAGATTTTAACTGACTTCTCCAAAGTGATATTGGTACTAATAGAAGAGCCAAATTTGTACCCCAGTCTTGGGATGCCTAACCCAAGACTCTTTCTATAACATTATTTCTATTGCTAAGCATTTTGGGGACATACAGTCTTACAGGCCTTTCTACAGAAGGATGAAATCAAGGAGACACAAGAATAATCATATTAACTTTTTCATAACTACTTTAATTCCCCTCTAGAGAAAATCAAAAAGTAACAAGTTACAGACAGTCCAGTCCATCAAATTCTCTGAATACCTTGTAATCCCTGTAGAATCTGTATTCTATGGGTCCTCAGGGCACTCATTTCCATAGTTATCTAAAAATAAAGTATTTTGTTAAGCATTTTAAAATTCAACTTTAAGATGATCCTTTTTCATTAAACATTCCATCTGCTGTTACCTGCTGCTTAAGCATAAGTAGCCTTTGAACTTCAACATAAGCTGTCTGAAGTGCTGCACGAGCTTGTAGAAGATTGTTATCCATGCACTGCAATGATTTGCTTAGTTCTTCCTCTCGTAAAGAAATATTCAGCAGCTGGTCAACCTGAGAACGTTCTGTCAAAAGAAACCATAAGGGTTAGTTTAATATTGGAGACTCCTCTTTAATAATCCAGGGAACTGCATCAATTATCTAGGATAGGCCTTTATTTTCTCCCCACTAGGTCACTGGAAGGAGACTCATCAAATTTTTTACAAATCACATAGTCAAGTCATGCTATCAGAGTAAAGACCAAGCCTCATGGTTTCAAGTGTACCACCACATGGTACCAAATCACCGTCTTCCACAGTGACGCTTCTAAGCAAAACCTCTGGGGAAATCAACTCCTGTAGGTTTCACTTTCCATCTTCCTTTATCTACTACCCTCTTCATTCAAGGGTTTGGCTTAGATTGGGCCCCAAACCTAAACTGCTTCTACTCTTCTGGATTCCTATTTTTCTAGTCTGTTAGTTAACTTAAAATAGTTCTCTTTAATATAAAATTAAAACCTTGATTATACTAAGGTTCTTTAATATAAAATTTTAAAATAAAAACATTTATATTTAATATAAAATAATATGTATTTTCCTGAAGAAAATATAGCTTTGAAATAAAATGTCCTACTAAGTGTATTTGTTTGTCATCTTTATATCTGTCTCTTTCCCATGCAATATGCCAAGACCGCTCCCCTAAATTCCAGACCCACATATCTAACTACCAACCGGATACTTCTACTAAGGTATCTCTAAAGTCCTTTAACTCAAGGGATCCAAAAGGGTACTCCTATCTTCTTCTACCCTCAACCTGTAACTCTCATAAAGTTTTCTATCTCTATAAATAAAGCCATCAACTGCTCCAGCTAGAAACTGGTATCAACTTTGACTCCTACCTTATCACATCCAGCCACCCAAAGTTCATCCAGTCACTTTCTGCACTAGATCTTATACGGAAATGGTATGAGAATCAGTGAAGGGCAAGAGTCATAGAAGCCTATCAGTCAGGGAGCCCCACAAATAACTTCTCTCCTTAATTCACATGAGAAAAGCAACCAAGATTCCTCAGAAAGTGAGTGAAATGGCTACAAATGACCAAGAGGGATAAAAACTGCTACTAAATGTCTTGTTTCTCTTCATTCCACTGAAAAGGCCCAGTGAGACTTTCTGGTTTTATACTGAACTCAATTTGTCCATGATATATATTAATTTCAGCTTTCTGGTTTAGGTGGTATCACATATTTCTTCTATAGCTCCAGTTGGATATAGTAGAAAATCAAACTTTTTCTATGCCCTTAAGCAAGGCAACAAAAATATCATAAAATTAATAAACGGGTGTTCTCTGTTTGATAAGCTACACTTGTATATCAAGTTGTAAAAAGGCTGAAGTGATACAAGAACAGTTTCTTTTTGCCAGAATATTCTATACTATACCTTTCTTTCCTTTAATTTTCCTTCTTTTATTTTTTCTCTCAAGACTTGGCAGTTCAGGAGAAGATCCATCCTAAGGAGATTAAAAAAAAAAAAAAAGAACAATATTAAATATGCAATGGCCATTATCCAGGAGAGGGAAAAAGAATCAATTCTAAGTCAGTCATACATTATTATTCATGATTGCTACCATCAGGATAGTTAGGAGTTTCATATATATGATATGAGCTCAAATATTAGTTGACTGAATGTATCTGACCAAAAAAAAAAAATACAATCAAGGTTAAGTACCTCCCTAGCATCCTAAAGGTAGTAAAGCCCAAGGGCTTGGGCAAAGCACTTCACCTTGGTGAAAGCTAGTAAAACATCTGATTTCATAGTTTCTAGTTTAGAATTCAGCAAGAAAATCTTTACAACAAAAAGCTTAACAGTCTGTGAGATAAGACCCAAGACATCAGCTATGTCATAAGACAATTAATCTCTCACCCAACACTATCCGCTACAACATCTAGTTCAGCAGGGCAAAGATGGAATTTAAACCCAGGTCTACAACCCATGCCTTTAACTAGTTTGTTATACTGTCTCAATATTAAAGGAAACAGTCCATTTTCTGAGTGTCAGATTCCAGTCTATACTACTATCAGCAACTCTTTCTTTTCAGAAAGGGTTCCTGAAAGGGTTAAGCAATATTAGCCATTGGAGGTGCCAAAAGAGAAGTGTCAGTGAAGTAATGGATTCTAAAGAGACCAGGCTAGGCAACTTAAGTATAAAAGACAAAGTAACAGAGACTAAGACTATGCTCATATAGATGTACTCTCACAGCATTAAAATTACTTTATTAAGCCTCATAGTTCTGGGTCCAACAAACATACATGCCCTACAAATACAACACTAGAGTACCTTTCTTCAATAGCAGTACAGAATGCATCATGAAAACAGATAAAGTTACAGCTGAAGATGTGGCTCATTCCTTGGTCAGGTGATTCAAAGAATCATTGGCTTAGAGACTAGTTTTAGAGATGACTTCATATTTTCCCAGTACTGTACATTCATATTCAATTACATCTAACTTAGTAGAGCTACTCAGTGAGAGAAACCAGTAGGACAAAAACATGAAGAGTCTCAGAAATCTTCTATTCCAGAGTAGGGCAAAACACAAGCCCAGGTACCCAAGAAAAACATTACGTTTTTCTTATCATAGCCAAGTCACTACATGAAATGTTCTACAAAACATACAGGAGTCATACTCACTCCAGTGGCTCTTCGTTTCTTTCTAACATTCTGGCCATCATTCTGTTCAGCACCAGAGGTACAGCTGCTGTCTGTGGCTGCATCTGCCAAACTGGAGTTTGCAAGGGCTGAGGATGCATTTGATGATAAAGAGTTTCCTTCTCCATTACTTTCCTGGGCATTATGATTCTCTGACAGTGTAGAGCTCTCCTGGCTGTGCAGCTCTTTTGTCAAATCCATCAAAGGTATTGTATGGTCAGGAGATAATTGCGCGCTATGTCGCCGTCGAGTAACAACATTTTCAGTTCTTTCATCTGTTCTTAGGGAGGCAGCCAGAGGTGTCACTTCCTGCTTAAGGCTCATAGTTGGTTTTTGACTCTGTGCAGATCTGAATGAATTACTAGGTGAAAAAATCTGCTGGGGCTCATTTTCTCTGCCTGTGCCTTCCTCACTGAAGAAGCTATACACAGACGGAGCCCTGTCTATGATCACACTGCTCTCTGAAAGGCTTCGCTTCCTTGCCAACCCAGGGGATGAAGAAATGGAAACACCTTCCCACTGGAATCCTTCTAGATCAGACAGATCAGGCTCACCATCCAGATCCAAGACCTCTTGCTCATTTTGAACCAGAGGCACCATTTCTATGCCAAACCTCAAGAAAGAAAGAAAAAGAAAAAAAAATTCATAAATCAGACACAGGTGGGAGGGGGCACCACTTAATGTGCCAAACTCTACTAGGCAGAGATTGCAAATGTAAATGGATGGCTTCAGCCCTCAAGGAGCTTATAGTCTAGTAATTCTAAACATAAAGTAAGTTAACTCTATTTTAAGTATTGTAATGTAACAAGTAGTAAATTAGATATTTGTATATAGCTATATACAAAGGGAAGAATAAAAACTGAAGGTTTTATTTAATATGGAGCTCTAAATCAACAGTAAGTATGTAATTTTTAACAGCAAACAAACAAAAAGTGTTCATCAAGCATTTACAAGCAACAGACACCATGCTAAGAACTTCATAATTTCAATGATACAAGTTATGGGAAAAGAAAAGAAGGGACAATAAATATGTTATTTCAACAAGGATGGAAATTTAAGCCTGGAGGGCTATATAATTAAAACACAGCAGGATGATTTGCAAGTAGCAAACCTATGTTGAACACTGCTTTCCCATTCAGAAAAGTTTAGTGCCTTAATGTAAGGTGAACAGCCAAACTATTATTATGCAAGTACTCAGGAGAATGTATGTAGTGATCACAAACACAATGTCCACAGCAGATACAGAAAGATAACCATCTATACGTTCTAAGTAAAAGGTAATGAGAAATTATATCTAAAAGTTACATCATTTATTGAGATCTATAGTTAAATACAGGGCTACAGATAGACATTTTTGTAATGCTGTCACTTTATGGCTCCTTTCACCAAAGTGATGGATTTCTAATGGTATTTTCCCCACTTCATTTCTCAGAAGTAGGTGTGTTTCTTTGTAACCTGAATTCCCTGCTAGGAAACACTTTATTCCACTTGTTATAGAGTAGCAGTCACTCTTGGATATTTAAACCAGACATCTACAACAGATATTTTTTGCAAACATTTAATTAAACTCAACAAGTAGAATTTGACTACAGCCAAAGGGTAATTTGAAAGAAAAAAAAAAAAAGGAAATGGATACTGAAAAGAGGCACACACCTGGGTAAGCCTTTGCCTAGCTCTTGCTTTTTCTTGGTTACTTGCTGAATGACCTGTTCCCAGTTGACATTTCTTCGAGATGCATTTAGAATCTGTCGAAGGGTTGGCTTGAGCCCAGATTCCTTCTCTGTCTCACTCTTTCGATGACCACTGATATTGCGGATGCGGCGAGCACTATTGAGGTTTGGCTCAGGAAGGTGTGCTCCAGTTTTGCTCTTCAAGCTAATGTGTCGGGTTAGATCTCTCTGGAGTGAGGCAGGAAAGCCAAGTTTGCTTAGTTCAGGCAGGAGGGGGCCTGAGGGTTGACCTATATCACTTTTTTGAAGCTCGGCATCCAAGCTAGTGCTCTCAAAGCCTTCAGTTTCATAAGATTCATGAGATTTAACAGGGTCATCAACATGTGCATCTTCTAGAGAGGCTTTCAAATCTAGCAGTAAACCAGACTGTGGGCTGGCTACAGATGTCATTTGTAACTCAGTTTCTTTTTGGTGAACTGCTGAGTTACACGGGGAAGTGGATGGTTTTCTAGATGTTTCCAGGTTTTGGTCATCCCCCCTTTTCTCATCAGCAGCAGGAGTACTGCATGATAAAACTTCTGTAGTTGTAGAACCCAGGGTTTTGATTTTTGTCCCATGCTTTTCTGTGTCATATATCTCTCCATCACTTTCATCTTCTAATGCCTGTACTTGAAATTCAATCTTCAAAGATCCTTTTTCAGACTCTTCTACATTTCTACTTGCTTTTGCATAATTCCTGGTCCTTTTAGAAGTGCTAAGTGGATTTTGCAATGTCTCATGACACTGCAGCACATCTTTGGCTTTCTGTAATGTATCACTTAAATTTTCATCAGAATCTCTTTGAGTTCCAAGTGAAATTTTGTTATTTCCTTTTAAAACATGAGGACCTGAACTTCGCATTTTGGATATGCAAGAACTCTGATTATCTTCCACAGTGTGTTTAGCCAAAGGATTTGAGTGTTCCCCAGAGAAAAAAGAATTAATTTTGGTGTTTTTTGAGGGATTCTTTGAATCTTGCTTTTGAGGAACTGACTTACTGTCTGGAGTTGGAAGGAGTGGGGATTTTAATGATGCCATCTTATTTAAATTAGGCTCTTGTTCAGGTTTTTCTGTAATGGGGCATTCTCTCACCACCTCATAGGAAGCAGTGCAGTCAGAAGAGGTTTTGTGTTTAAGAGATCCAATATGTTTTTCTTTTTCTGTTTTCAGTTTTTGAGAATTATTTGTTTTATCATTTGGGGGCTCTTTTATTCCCATGGTTATCAAGCTATAATCAAAGAGAGGCTTATCTATCATTTCTGACTTGTTACCAGTGACTTCTTTCATTCCTGATTGTAAATCCAGAGTCTTCTGTGAAGGGTAAGGAGTCCAGCGACGGAGCTTTTCCCTTGCTACACTGCCACTCTTCCCACCAATTTTGGAAGTGAAGGTGTCTGTTTGTTTAGTGGTTTGGCTTTCTAGCTGCTCAAAATTGAAGTCAAGCAAGCCTTCTGAATGAAACTTACCACTTGCAAATCCTTCAGAAGGACCTCTGTATGTGGCAACTGCACCAACTTTGTCATTTTCTTGCCACTGCCACTTATACCTGTCTTGATTATATTTGTTTGAGTTAGATTTCGTATTCCATAGCATATTCATGTCTTCTATTTGGCAGTTAGAATTTCTGTTTCTGCCCGGTTGAAATTTGTCTCCGGGGCCACTGTAATTCCAACTATTTGTACCACATGCACTGGATTTCCAATTTCCGTTACTGCTGTTCGTATGCCAACTGGAAAAGCCACCTGTTCCTTCAGAATGCCAACTGGAATTCCTTCCTGTACCATTATGATTCCAATCTACTGTCCCACTATTTGAATGCCAACCACCTCCAGAATTACTATGGTTGTGAAACCAAGGTGAGGAACCTCCTGCACTACCCTTATGCCACCCAGAACATCCTCTTGATCCACCATTATTCCTTGAAGAATGTGTGAAGCTGTTTTTCCTAGTGCTACTATAGCCATCTTTCTCCCACTTCCTGTCCCACTGAGGAGGTCCACGATGATGCCATGCTGGCTGGCTGTAGCTCTCTCTGTCTTGGTAAGGGATTCGGTCTTCTCGTCTCCATTGGGGTCGCCTGTCATCAGAGTTTATTTCTTGGCTGCTATTGGAAGGTTTATCTTGTCTAGAAGAAAAACAGTCTTTTATTAGTGATTTAAAGGAGTTCTCAGAATTCCTTTAAAGGCATAACCCACCAAACATGCCCTCTGCCTTCTTCCTCTGTCACTTAGAATATGTAACTTAAGAGTATGTAATAGTCTTATTTTTATTTCAAATAGTGATTGTTTTCATATCTTTACATGATATAAACTTATATTTCACAATTTATTTATTTAAAATTAATATATTTATCAACCCTAAAATATTAAAAACTTGACACATTTATACTATCTTTCCTCTCCTGCTCCTCTTTTTCTTAGGATATTTGAGGACTGTGTTCCTATCGTCCAGTTATTTTTATATTACACAAGTTTTAGAAAAGAGGAGCAAGTATACTTTGCAGCTATGGTTAATTATCATAGTTAACGCAATTTAAATCCAGCTGATCTTAATACCATGATTTCTTCAATAGTTGTTTCTTTCTGAAAACCCAGTGTCTTAACCTATTTTAAATGGTAAGATTTTACTCTGTGTAATAGTTTTCATTAATAAACACTTTATAAAGTACACATTCAATGACTTTTATGCATAGTTCCTGTTTCTGAAGGGCTTATAACCTAGCTAAGGAAATAAGTAAGGTAACAAACAGGAATAAAATAGTACATAACAAGCAAGTAGCATCCACGATAAATGCCATAAGGAGTTTCATGAGCCAGAGGTTTTTAAAAGAAGCTACAGCTGTTTCAACTATTCATGTTAGACAAGAAGCCCACAGAAATGTGAATAAATTTAAGCAAACATAATGGGAATTTGCATAAAACCATTTTCCTTCAAAAAGTACCTATGTTTTCCCTAACTCACATGTGCTTCACATGTGGTAAGTTGCTCAAAAAACTGAATAATATTAACTAAAACTACCGAATACCTACTAATCATAAGGCATTTATTGCTAAACACTACAAAGATTATCTCATTTAATTTTCACAACTCTGCAGCAAGCATTATTATTTCTACTTTTTAGATATGGAAACTGAGGATTAGATAGGTTAAATAACTTGCCTAGAGTAAGATACCTAGTTAGTGTTATGGCAGAAATTTGAACTTTGGCAGTCTAACTCTAGAGTCTACATTCAAACTGAAGTATAGTTGATTTACAATGTTATTTTCTACTCTAAAGCAAAATGATTCAGTTATATATGTATACATACATATATATATTCTTTTTCATATTTTTTCCATTATGGTTTAACACAGGAGACTGCATAGTTTCCTATGCTATAGAGTAGGACCTTGTTTTTTATCTGTTCTATATGTAATAGTTTGTATCTGCTAATCCCAAACTCCCAATCCATCTCTCCCCTATTCTCCTCCCCACTGGCAACCATAAGTCTGTTTTGAACCTGTACTCTTGATCACTAGACCTTGATAGAATGAAAATCTCAAAAACTGAAGTTTGATAGAATGAAAATCTCCAAGTTTCTGCAAGTGGATTCCAACCTCTGAATCTGAACCTGACATAAATTTTAAACTCAGTACTGACTTTAATAGCTTTTAATGTCTCTAAGATTTTGGACACAAATTGGAATTTTTCTGTTTTTCACTTTTAGGATAAAAGCTAATTCACCTTAAAGTTCAAATATCCACTTACATTATGAATTACAACTATTGCTAAACAGGAGATCCTAAGTCCCTAAGTGTTCCCACAGACACTTGGAAGACTTTTATACCACCATTAACCAATTTGCTTTTTTTGTTTCTAAGCTGAATGCAACTTCTGACATCCAAGGAGATCACTGCCTGGGTCTACTAATATCATCCAGAAATGAGAATTTGGCAATAAGTCAGCCACAAAGTAAAATTCCCAGATTATCATGAATTGGCTAGGTCAGGGGGGCAATAGCATGTAGCTAAACCCACAGCTCAAAAAGAATAATCTAAATTAAAAACCTCATGAAGGAAAAAAGAAAAAACCTCATGAAGACATAAGTAGATGACTTTATAAATGTATCACCAAAGAGGCTTATTAAAATAATCAAAGACTAGTGACTGCAATACGAATGTCTAATTTACTGAGAAGCTTTTACTCTCTGACTTAATGTTTAATCATTTACACAGATAAGCTAATAATGGCACAAGAATGTTAGAACAAAAATAGAAGTTAGTCTTCTAGAGGCTCCAACATCCTAAAACAAGAGTAGACTGAAGCTATATAAAAGTAATGAGAATGTCATTTGAAGGATAAACAACTAAACAATTTAAGAATCATGCTGCTATGGACATTTTAAAACTAAGAAAGTCCCTTTCAAAGACCTGTTCAAAAAGGTTTTAGCATATAGAATAGCAACTACTACTTTTTTATATTCAAACTGCATTCTAACTGAAAATGAAATACAGATCAGGTATAACTAGTATTCAAGAAGGATCTTTAAAATTTTTAGAATCTGAAATGCTTTTTATCATGTTCTAGAACTTAAAAAAAATTACCCCACTTCATAACTGGTTCTATATCTTTTACTCATATCTGAAATTTTCTGCTTCATTAAACTTTTCAGATCATGAATCAGTAAGGTTAAAATCTGTCTCTTATAAGCCTGTCTCTTATACACATCTAGATGTGTATAAGAGACAGCTTTTCAGATCATGAATCAGTAAGGTTAAAATACAAAAGGCTAATACCTAAATTATAGCTGTAGGTATGAAACTATCTAGTACAAGCTATAAAACTTCTATATTGAAATGATTCTGACACTGTACAATATACAGGATAAATTTATTCAAGAAATACTTACTGAAGAAATTAATAATAAAAGGATAAATCAAACTTAGTAGAAGCACCATGCTAATTCACATTAGGCAAAAGAATTTTTTCCTAAGGAATGAAATAAGAAATGCTATATAATATATTCAAATGAAACTTATTTACTAATATCTTTCCACTAGAAAATTCATGAACATGAATTTATTGGTACCCCCTCCCCAAACTGGAACTAATACAAACAATTCTAAACATAGTTATCAGCATGGTAAAAATTTGAGATATGTAACAGCTATGGCTAGCTTTTAGACAGGGTCAATACTGAGGTTTTTTTTTTTTTTTAAGGAGTTAATACAGTAGTCAAGCAAGCATTCCATTGCCTTTTAAGATTAAGAGGGCAACTTCAACGTAAACTTTAAGGTAAAATCTGTGGCACAACACTGCAAATCAATTAAAAATTAAATTAAATTTAAAAAAAGATAAACCTGAATGCTACAGGCTGAAAACAATGGAAATGGAAAATGTATTCTCTCCTACACTGTTTCACATAGGCTTTTAAAAATATCAAATTATTACTCACCGACTTTGTTCTTTCCTTTGTTTTATTAACTGAATGAGTTCCTTGTCAAAATAATCTTCCTCTTCTTCTTCCTTTCCATCATCTTCTCTTTCCTGGGCATCAACATTATCTTTGTGCAACTGGCTAGAAATGTGCTTTGCATATGCAGAAAGACCCACTTCTGTAACCCCGCACACTCGGCACTCATGACTACTGTCCCTAGGGAAAGAGGGAGATGAGGGACATTCAATGCTCCCCACTGGCATGGCACACTCACCAGATCTGTTATAGTTTCCTCTGAAAGACACTGCACACTTTGGCACAGTGAAAAATTAGTGCTAATCAATCTCAATGCTCCTTTCATCACTTTTAATAAGTTTGTTCATAAGTTACTTTTGAAATGAATTAAAGATTCTTTTCCAGCAATCAAGAGGCAATACACTTCAGAATAATATAGTTTAGGAGAAATCTTCTTGAATTGCTGTACTTAAAACCTTGCCAGAGGAAACGTGGTGAAAGGGGAGGCAGGGAAGGGGGCTCAGAGCAAACAGAAGTTGCTCTGGAGCACACCCATGATGCCAACTGCACTCAGAAATCCTGGTGACAGCGCCACATTTAATCTCTGGCTCAAAACCTTTCTCCCAGTGAAAAGTAAGGGGTGGGGAAAAGAGCAGGAGGCAGAGCCAATCACAGTCTAGTAACTAAATCGGAACAGCTGGAGCTCTGCCTGGAATGTGAAGATTCCGGACTCCAGGACAAATGATAGGAGTAGTCTCAGCAAACTTTTTTGGTCTCGATGATACATGTGATCTACATTCTGCTTCAGAAGGGTTTATTTTAAAGGGAATGGAAAGCATTTCAGCTGTAGGAAGTTAACAGCTGTACTAGGCAAATGGTTTTTCTCAGGTTTCAGAAAAAGAACACCATTTAGAGAGACGTAAAATCAGGTTCTCAGTTAAGAAAGATAATTGAGCAGGGTTTTTCTTCTTTTACTTTACATACTTAATAATGTATCTCATATGTGGCCAGTTTAAGAAGCCAAAGTCTTGAATCAATGACCAGAGCTGTAGTAGATGAATAATTTAACTGCATTTTTAGCTTCTTGAGTCCCTCAATCAGCTCAGCTATCCATGCAGTCACTATGAGAAACATCAGAACACCATGGGTACATGTGTAATGAATAGACAGTAATGTCCACTCAATAATCCAAATTGGCTTATCTCCGTATCATTTGTCTTGGGTTAATACTAGTGATATTTTTGCACTTCCTATGCCATTCTATAAAAATACACAAACACATACACAAGATAGACACAGACACACACACGACTCTGCTTCATCTTTCCCCTCATATCCATCCATACATGGGCAGAATTCATTTCAGCTAACCAGAAGAGACCCTCAAAATAAAGCCCCTCATTTACTAGAAGATGGTTTCTGTTAAGATCATCTGAACATTCATTTAAAAAAAAAGAAAAAACAACTTATCAAGCAACTGCTAAATTCCAGGCAACAAACTAAGTATATGGCTAATGGTGACAAATTATAAACAAACAATGCCAAGTAAGTTATAACAAACAAACAAAAAAAAACCCACTGTTTTTTCACTCTGTACCTATCATGAAAAACACCTCAGAAAAATGGAGAAAATTCGTAAGCTTCTGTTTTATTTTTTTGACTTTGTAACTTAAATGCTCTGGATGTAAAATAGTCTAGAACGCTAACATTCATTTTAATGAGTTCTGACCAGATTCCCCAAGTTACCCTGAATATCTATATACTAATTCCTTCTAATTCTCCAGGAACTTAAACATACTATTTTCAGAGAGTTTTCCACTGTACTTACTACAATTAGGTACTTTAAAAAAAGAAAAATAATCCTCAACTTTCTCCAGTTTACCACACTCATCTCTCAAGCAACTAAAAGTATGGTAGTTTATGAATGTTAACTTGTAACAGAAAGCAAGTCTTTTCTCACAGCAACAAAGAACGAACTTTAAAATGAATATATAAATAGAAATCTATCCCCAAAGGGCAGTATCAGAATAAACTGAAGACTGTAACAAATTTAGAATACATAATTTCCCCTATAATAACAACTCAGATCAACTCAATTTTCTGGTTAGAAAATCTTTTGGGCTTTAATCTCTCTACAACTGGAATATGTTTTTAGTCCACTTTTCCACTAAAAATTTATACAACGCTAAACTGTATATTGCAGTACTGCTCACAAAGGTATTCTTAAATAAAAACCCTGATTTTTTTTCCCCTTACTTCTAAAATGCAGAGTTTAAAAAAAAAGAAAATGCAGAGGGTCTTTCTTTTTTGGCGGGGGGAGTGGGGGGCAATGTGGGGAGCTGTGCCTTACAGCTTGCAAGATCTTAGCTCCCTGACCAGGGATGGAACCTGTGCACCCTACAGTGGAAGCCATGAGTCCTACCCACTGCACTGCCAAAGAATTCCCTCAGAATTTTTCAGATGTCCAAACCATCAAAATCCTTCTTCAAAAGAGATAATTGGAAGACCACACTGACTTTTTAACATATTAAGGAATGTAGACAGTAATTAACTCTTAAAAATAAATATCCATAACCACAGACCTAATTTGCAATTTCCAAAGCACAATTATATGTTAGATATGCATCAAACACTTAAACACAGATATTTAAAACATTTTTGCTTTCATTGCCAGAAAGTGTATTAACCATAATTCTGAAGCTACTTGATAGAAAAATACCTCAAGATCCTACCCAGATGGGTAGAGCAGTATAAGAGCAACATAAAGTTAACACTAAAAATGGTTTATCAGAACACAGAAATCTCTAACATTTTTCTTACAAATGAAATCAAGTTTCTGGGGATTTTTTCCTTTTTTAAGATAAACTTTACAAGAAACTTCATAAAGAGAAAAGAAAGAATTCACATTTATACAGGGAAAGAATAGGACAGATTGACCACATCTTGTGAAAATGCCAATGTGTCTTTATCTGAGGTTAAGCATATTAATTACAATATGTATTCATGCTTCCAAATAGGGTGTTTGGGAAACCACATGCTCTTTAAAGTTAATAGCAAATTAAATAACATTTTAACAATGCTATTTTCCAATTCTTTATCAATAAACAGTTAAAATACTACTTCATATAATATATAAAGTAGTCGTTGGGAAAAAAAATACTGCTGTACTTCCTGACTGCTGCTAACTGCCAAGTTGCTTCAGTCGTGTCCGACTCTGTGTGATCCCCTTAACGGCCCACCACCAGGCTTCCCCGTCCCTGGGATTCTCCAGGCAAGGACACTGGAGTGGGTTGCCATTTCCTTCTCCAATGCATCAAAGTAAAAAGTGAAAGTGAAGTCACTCAGTCATGTCCAACTCTTAGCGACCCCATGGACTGCAGCCTACCAGGCTCCTCCGTCCATGGGATTTTCCAGGCAAGAGTACTGGGGGGGTGCCATTGCTTTCTCCGTACTTCCTGACTAATAAAGGCAATAATTTTCCTCAGAGTGTTTAACAGAGGGCCCAAATTAGCTACATCCTGTTACCACACAATTTCCTCTCATATGTGAAAGGTAAAGCCTTCAGATATTCTATCCATAAGCTCCTCTTTATTAAGCTTGCTCTATCTATACCACAACAGCTGGTTGATAAATTAAGGTTTGTGCCATTTTAATAGTATCTATCTGTAGAAACTACTTACAGGCCATATATCTGAACAAGTACATTAGGAAAAAAACAGGGAAATGTTCCAGATGCCTCCAATTATGAACCAAATAAGGTACTCACTTCTCAGCAAGCCAGCATTCAAAATGCAAATAATATGCTCTTTACATCTCTGTGTGTGGTTCTTTACATTTCTGTATATGGGTCAGCTGGTAAAGAATCCGCCCGCAATCCAGGAGACCTGGGTTCGATCCCTGGTTTGGGAAGATCCCCTGGAGAAGAGAAAGACTACCCACTCCAGTATTCTGTGGACTGTATAGTCCATGGGGTCACAAAGAGTCAGATACGATTGAGCACCTTTCACTTTACATTTCTTAGCCAGATCACAACCAAAAATTAAGTGATACTTAACATCAGAAAGCCAATTCTTAAACATGAAATCCAGAGGAAATAATCACAAACTGAGGACAGGAAGGGAAAAGATGACTGATTACTATTTGTCCCTTTTGTACAAAATAGTGACGACTATTCGTCATGATAATAAATGTTCCAAGTCAGTAAATGATGTTTGAGATTTTGTTGTTTTTTTATAGCTTTGCCAGCTGTTTTTCCTGGCTACCTCCTTGCCTTCTCCCTTATAATTTGTTACTGGCCAGAAAACCATACCAAACCTGTTTCCAAACCTGAAAGCACTGTATCTAAAATATGAGTAAATTAAGTACCAAAGTGTCCTCCTCTAAATGAATTTGGGTGCTAATGCTGATGTTAATATTGACAGTTCAGAGGCTTCAAATGCTTATTTCTTTAATATTTGACTATGTTCCAAATAACTGTAAACAGTAGACAAAATCTCCATGGCACAACTAAATTGACAAGTAGGAGGAGAGGGGAAAAAGTTACAGAACAATATGTATATGGCATGTAGTTCAGTTCTGTCAATAAGACAAAACAAAATCAAAACATATGTACACGAGTGTGAACATATGGATATAAATCTGTCTACACGCAGAAGAGAGGTTTGGATAGGGTATATACTACATTGTTGACTTTCCTCTAAGATTGGAGTAGGAAGACGGGGAGGGATTGAAAGGGCCTCTACCTTCTTTACTCTTTATGATTCTGTACTGACTATGAACATGAATCTTAAGCTATCAAAAAGTTTTAAATGTTTTAATTAGCTGATTGGTGATTTCTGAATAAAACAAGGCATTCCTCTTAGAAAAAAATGGGCTTCTCTCCTAATGACTAGACTTACTGGCCTCATTTGTTTTGTTTCATTTCATAACACAATTCAGGTCACTGAGTAGCCTAGAAAAAAGTGAATTCCTGAAGGAAGTCTATGGGAAATGAGATCAAATAATTAAGACAACCCACAATAGGTAATCAAAGGTTGACTCTATTTCATAGGTTCCTATGATAATGAGTTAAAGATCACGTATGTTCAAGATATTATAAGGGTTCTCCACACTAAATTTGAGTGAACATTTTTTTTTTTTGGTAGGTAAGGAGCGGGTTTGTTTAGAGAGAAACATACTTCACAGACAGAGTGTGGCCATCTCAGAGGGCAAGAAGCCTGAACACCTCTTTTACACTGCTGTGAAGACCTAAACTTCACACAGTAAGGGACTGAGACCACAGAAAAATTCCCCTTACATGCTAAACAGATGCTGAAAGTTCAATAACATATTAATCTGCCGATACAACCTAAAACTGGGTTACTTAAAATACAGATAATTCCAAATGACCTAGGTTGGCATCCTGATGAGTCTGTAACCATTATTCACGGACTAAGGTATAATTCATATTTCTGTTTTCCAAAGTTCCTCTGTTCCATACTGTCTCCAAAGTTTAAATTCACATATAATTCAAAACATGAAAAAAAGGAAACTTAGTTGGGAAAAAAGACATGGAATATACATACATGCTACCTTTAATGTCTTAATTTCCTTAAACATCTCAAGCTTTAATTTACAAAACAGCATTCTTAAATACAGGTTATACATGGATTTTATTTATACTAATGAGATTCAGTGCTATTTAGCAGACTTTGGACTTCTCAGACTATTCCAACAACCAGTAAAGGTTTATGGCATGTGATAATTTGCAAGCTGCTTAGGCAATAATATGAAATGTCCTGGCTGCAAAGCTGGTGTGCAGGAATGAGAAAGCTTACTAATGACAGAACTAGCTCATCCCCACCCACCTCTGTCAAATCTATTTGCCAAAGTTCCTATGAATTCTACACATTTGAGATGTACAACAATTTATCCTTTTTAAAAAAAAAAAAAAAAGGCTATTGTACCTATTGTTAATTCCAAAAGACAGTTCAAGGCTGTAAGACAATATTCATTTTTGAAGCATTACTATAAAATAAGCTAATAGGCCCTCAGATTCCCCCATATCCACAAGTTTATGGAAGACAAAGGTTCCATACCTGCCCTTCAGGTTCTCAAGTTCCCTGTGATGCAACATGCTCCGCATGTGTTCATCCATCTCCTTCAAAATTAAAGAAAGCAGATTAAACTAAGAGGGACTGCTTTGGAGAAAAAATTTCTCTGTCCTATTCAATCAACAATCAGGGCTCAAGCTCCTTGTGTTAAAGTGGTGTTTGTGGTTTCTAGTCACAATTCAATACTGAAAACAGGTCCTTATTAAGTAACTCTTCAACCTGTTTTTGACATATTTTATTTTTAAATAAAGCAATAATTTTAAAAGACCTATTTAAGTGGCTTTCCAAAAAGGTTAGAAAGTTTATTGTATTTAGGAGGCAAAAGATTAAATAATAAACAAACAGGTAAAATTCTAGCCCTTACAAAGTATTTACTTAAGTTTCTTAAAAAACAACAACAAAAATGCCTGAAATCACATAACTTCTCAACTACGTGGCTACTTTTCTTCATACTCTCTTTCCCCACTCAAGTGACAGTTTCTCAAGAGTATGGTACAACTTTTATCCATGTCTTGGCCAGGGCCTGACATACAGTTATTAATATCTGCTGAATGAACAGATGGATACATCAATTCTAGACAGAAGTGACAGACATAAGGGAATTTTCCTATGGTAGATCAAGATTTTAAAAATGCCTTGAACACAGCAGTTCTATCATGGCTTCATTTTCACTACCCGCTTCCTTGCCTACAACAACTGATGTGTTTGGTTCCAACGAAAAGTTTGAGAATGTACTAGATTCCTCCCCCCATCCCCATCCCCATCCCACTGGGAAGGAAACAAAATCTATGGCAAGAGTTTCTATTTAAATGTGCAAGTGTGACACACACACTCACACACCTCAAAAAACTCAAAGTTGTAAACATCGGTCTGTCACACAAAGTATATATATAGCCAGTATGTCATAATTAGAGAATGGCTGTTTACAAATATAAAACTGGCTCAGATGGTAAAGAATCTTCCTGCAGTATTCAAGACCTGGGCTTGATCCCTGGGTTACAACATCAGGATACTCGGGGATGTAACATACAGTAACCCTAATTCTTTTCTCCTCCTGAATGTATTTGGAGCAATCATGTGTGTGTAGGTGTTAAGTTTGACTCTTTTGCGACCCCATGGACTATATCCCACCAGGGTCCTCTGTCTGGGATTTTCCAGGCAGAATACTGGAGTGGGTTGCCATTTCTTCCTCCAGGGGATCTTCCCAACCCAGGGATTGAACCTGTGTCTCCTGCATTGGCAGGCAGATTCTTATCACTGAGCCACCTGGAGCAACCACAGTAATACTATAATAGTTTGGGAAACCAGAGGAAAGTACATCAACATAAGTTGTTCTTATCTATCTGAGTTTATCCCTTTCAGTTAACCCATTAACTTCTTAGACCATATCTTAACATTTAAATCATGTCATTCCCTTGCTTAAAAAAAAACTACTGTTGGCTTTCCCTAAGGCAGGAGTAGATTTAACTACTCAGCTCTTATTTATTATGATCCATGGAAAAATATGAAGAGACAAAACACGTTTTAATCCAGAGTAGAAGAAATGCCAAAAAAACTTAAAATAGAAAAGTTGTGAGATATAACAAGATAGGCCACAGACTCCACAGAAGTCTGACACCTGAGTAGCTCCCTATCCATCTCACATCTTCTCATCTTCCCTTCTCCCTCTAATCTAAAAGTAGGCATCAGTCAGTCAGTTCAGTCGCTCGGTCGTGTCCGACTCTTTGCGACCCCATGAACCGTAGCACGCCAGGCCTCCCTGGCCATCACCAACTGCCGGAGTCCACCAAAACCCATGTCCATTGAGTCGGTGAAGCCATCCAACCATCTTATCCTCTGTTGTCCCCTTCTCCTCCTGCCCTCAATCTTTCCCAGCATCAGGGACTTTTCAAATGAGTCAGCTCTTCGTATCAGGTAGCCAAAGTATTGGAGTTGCAGCTTCAAATCAGTCCTTCCAATGAACACCCAGGACTGATCTCCTTTAGGATGGACTGGTTGGATCTCCTTGCAGTCCAAGGGACTCTCAAGAGTCTTCTCCAACACCACAGTTCAAAAGCATCAATTCTTCGGCGCTCAGCTTTCTTTATAATCCAACTCTCACATCCATACATGACCGCTGGAAAAACCATAACCTTGACTAGATGGACCTTTGTTGACAAAGTAATGTCTCTGCTTTTTAATATGCTGTCTAGGTTGGTCATAACTTTCCTTCCAAGGAGTAAGCGTCTTTTAATTTCATGGCTGCAATCACCATCTGCAATGATTTTGGACCCAGAAAAGTAAAGTCAGCCAGTTTCCACTGTTTTCCCATCTATTTGCCATGAAGTGAAAGTAGGCATAAAAAAGTTTTATTCATTGACAATTTGAGTAAACCTGGTTTAAATTTTTAAAATTAGAACAGCAGTTCTTTTACATTTGTAAAGGCAGCAAGTATATTACTAAACATGATTTTTAAATTTCAGCTGATTTTCCCAACACTAATTGAAATCCTAAAAAAAAAAGAAAAAAATTCTTCACCCAGCCTACTAAATGGATCACAATCAAGCTCCTCAGTGGGGCAATCAATATTGTTTATCAACTATCTTCACTTAACTTACAAATTAAATTGTGGTCCTATTCTTTCCAGGATGAAACTGTTTTAGTCAGATAAGCCTTTTTACCTATTCCTAGAGCTGTTATACTCCATTCTACCGCTGAATCTTTGTATTTTTCTTCCACCTAAAATCCCTCTTCTCCATTTCTTATAAGCCATTTCACTCCCAAACATCTTTCAAGGTTCACTCAGACTTGCCTGGCTAACCTCACTCATGATAACTTTCCTAGTTCTCTGTATATCCAATGGCAATCAAGAACATCTTAAAAGCACAGAGGGAAAGTTCCTCAGTATTTAAGCTAGATGAATTCTTAGAAAGCAAAAATAAGAGGCAGGAGGTGGTGGGGGGTGGTGGGTGGCAAAATATGAGACAAATTGCAGGTGATTTCCTTAAAGCACAGGTAAATTCTTTTAGTTTTTAAAAGTGTTTTTCTTTGAGCAACATCCCCACCTTGTGGATGTCTGAGGATATAGTTAGAACCACTGCTGCTGTGCTGTGCTTCCCAAAAGCACAGTCAGAGAACTCACAGGCTACAAATCAATGCCATTCCCTTAGCTAATCAGAAAGCTGTTACAATCTCAGCCTGAATTTTAATGTATTTTCTCTATAACTGGTTACTAGATGAATTTCTCTTTATCATACTGTTAAGTATCTTCAAATTCCACATAGAGGTTTAATAATATAGTTACTGTCTTCATAAGGCAGTAATGAGAAAGAAACCAGTGAAATAAGACTAAGGTTTAGGAAAGAAGGATAAATGAGGTGTTGTTAAAAGCTTTTACCCATCTATAAATTCCACATGGTGTCTCTGAAAAAATGGTCAGTCATAAAAGCCTCAGATTCTCTCTCTTCTATTATTACCTTTTTTGAGCTGTACACAATGTGGCACAATATGCATTTTCGTTCTCGTACCATAGTGACCAGATCTGAAGCACTCAACGTCACACCTGTAATGAGGAAGTAACATTTAGTAACATTTTCTTCCCAGATGTCCTGAGTTTCATCTTAACATAGCCCAAAATACAAGTCCTGCATCTCCCTAACCTCCACCCTGCTCCTACCCCAGTCTACCCATCTTGGTAAATGAAAATTCCAATTTTGCAGGACCCTAGGACAAAAACTTTGGAAGCCATTCTCAATCCCACCTTCTCATCCCATATTCACCCTCATCAGCAAATCCTGCCAGTCCCATCTTGAAGTACATCCAAAATCTAGCCACTTCTCACAGCTCAGCACATTCATCCTCCCATGGCACCAGTCTACTGACCTGACTCCCTATTTCCACTCTTGTCTATACTCTCATGAAAGTGAAAGTGAAGTCGCTCAGTCGTGTCCTACTCTTTGCGACCCGTGGACTGTAGCCCACCAAGCTCCTCCGTCCATGGGATTCTCCAGGCAAGAATACTGGAGTGGGTTACCATTTCCTTCTCCAGGGGATCTTCCCGACCCAGGGATCAAACCCAGGTCTCCCACATTGCAGGCAGACGCTTTAACCTCTGCACCACCAGGGAAGCCCTCTCTCATGATCCATTCTCAAATCAGGAATCAAAGATTCTCAGAATGGGATTCTTTTAAAATTTAACTTAGATCACTTAGGGCTTCCCTGGTAGCTCAGCTGGTAAAGAAACTGCCTGCAATGCAGGAGACCCCAGTTCAGCTCCTGGGTTGGGAAGTTCCCCTGGAGAAGGGACAGGCTACCCACTCCAGTATTCTTGGGCTTCCCTGTTGGCTCAGATGGTAAAGTATCTGCCTGCAATGCGGGAGACCTGGGTTTCATCCCTGGATTGGGAAGATTCCCTGGAGGACAGCATGGATGACCTGACTCCCTATTTTCACTTTTGTCTATCCTCACAATGATCTATTCTCAAATAAGCAACCAAAGATTCTCAGTTCAGTCGCTCACTCGTGTCTGACTCTTTGTGACCCCATGGATTGCAGAATACCAGGCCTCCCTGTCCATCATCAACTTCCGGAGTTTACTCAAATTCATGTCCATCGAGTCGGTGATGCCATCCAACCATCTCATCCTCTGTCCTCCCCTTTGCCTCCTGCCTTCAATCCTTCCCAGCATCAGGGGCTTTTCCAATGAGTCAGTTCTTTGCATCAGGTGGCCAAAGGATTGGAGTTTCCGCTTCAGCATCAGACCTTCCAATGAACAGTCAGGACTGATTTTCTTTTGGATTAATTGGTTTGATCTCTTTGCAGTCCAAGGGACTCTCAGGAGTCTTCTCCAATACCACAATTCAAAAGCATCAATTCTTCGGCGCTCAGCTTTCTTAATGGTCCAACTCTCACATCCATACATGACTACTGGAAAAACCATAGCTTTGACTAGATGGACCTTTGTCAGCAAAGTAATGTCTCTGCTTTTTAACATACTGTCTAGGTTGGTCATAGCTTTTCTTCCAAGGCACAAGCGTCTTTTAATTTCATGCCTGCAGTCACCATCTCCAGTGATTTTGGAGCCTCTCAAAATAAAGTCTCTGTTATTTATAAAGAAACTGTTTCCAGTGTTTCCCCATCTATTTGCCACGAAGTTATGTGGAACTCTTTTAAAATTTAAGTCAGGTCATTTAACTCCTCTGCTCAGAATCTTCCAACAGATGTCCATCTCACAGAAAATACAAAGTCCTTTGTCACAGGATACAAAATCTGCTTCTCTCTCATGCTCTGACTCCATGTCCTATCACTCTCCCTATAGTGCTCCATTCAAGTTACACTGCTCTCCTTCCTTCTGTTCCTTGATCACACTAGGGATTTTCCCATCTGTGGCTTTCTATATGTCCTGTTTCCTATGCCTGGAATAGTCTTCTTCAGATATACTTATGGTTCTCATGGATCACTCCCTCACAGTTGCCTCGTCGGGGAGGCCTTCCCTGTCCTCCTATAGAATTGTACTTCCTGCCCCCCATTTCTTCTATCCCCCTAATAACCTTCTTAATTTTTTACTTTTTAGTAGTTCAATTGGAGAAGGCAATGGCAACCCACTCCATGACCCTTGCCTGGAAAATTCCACAGATGGAGGAGCCTGGTAGGCTGCAGTCCATGGGGTTGCGAAGAGTCGGACACGACTGAGTGACTTTACTTTCACTTTTCACTTTCCTGCATTGGAGAAGGAAATGGCAACCCACTCGAGTGTTCTTGCCTGGAGAATCCCAGGGATGGGGGAGCCTGGTGGGCTGCCATCTATGGGGTCACACAGAGTCGGACACAACTGAAGTGTGCCCTAGCAGCAGCAGCAGCAGCAGCAGTAGTACAATGATAGACAGCTTCCAAAGATGGCCACAACATTATTCCCCACCCCATGTTCTCTTTTGCAATGTGACTTTGTCACCATTGCCCATCAAAAGGTAGAGTCCCTCTCTGTGACCTGTTTTGACCTATAAAATACAATGGAAGTGACAATGCAATTTCTGAGATCAGGCCTTAAAAAATCTGCAGCTTTGGCCTTTGCACCCTGGGAACGCTTCCTCTTAGAACCCAGACACATGGAGAGGCCGAAAGGGAAAAAACTGAGGGCACAGCTGAGCACCCGAACAATCAGCGCCATTTGACAGTCATATTGGGCTCTCCAGGTCCAGCTGCCAATGAGGTATCCCAAGTGAGACCAGTTAAAGAACCAGGCAAATGAGCCCTTTTTAACCCAAAGAATTGTAAGAATCAATAAAATAACTGTTTCAAGTCGAGAATTTCACAATAGCTTGTTAAACAGCAAGAAATATCTGAAACAAGCATCTTTTACTACCTAGGTGAAGGTGAAGGTGAAGTCGCTTAGTCGTGTCCGACTCTTTGCGACCCCGTGGACTGTAACCTACTAGGCTTCTCCATCCATGGGATTCTCCAGGCAAGAATACTGGAGTGGATTGCCATTTCTTTCTCCAGGGGATCTTCCTGACCCAGGGATCGAACCCGGGTCTCCCACATTGGAGGCAGATGCTTTAACCTCTGAGCCAACAGGGAAGCCCATAGTATATATTGTATTTCTCTGTATCCCCAATTACAAATTAAGTTCCACAAGAACAAAGGCTGTATACTTAATTCACTAGTACAGGTCTAACACTGAAAATAGTGTCTGGCATACTGTTAGCATTCTGTAATTATTTACTGAATTGTTCCAAACAGGATTATCTTGGGTTATCAAATATGAGTCAGAGATAACTGGATAAATACTGAGGTTTGTATTAAGACCAGAAGGGTCTCTACAAGCCTCCAGCACTACCATACTTTCTTCTTGCATCTCTGCAAGGATGCGCTACCTGAGAATTAATTCTACTCCCCAAGCAAACTTATTTTTTTCTCCACACTTACAATACCAGACTCTATTTAAAAGAGTTATTTGCGTCTTCATCTGGGCTTTAAGTTCCTTATGGGACTTAAAACTCTGAGGTAATGAAGTTATGCTGCTGCTGCTGCTAAGTCGGTATAGTCATGTCTGACTCTGTGCGACCCCAAAGATGGCAGCCCACCAGGCTCCGCCATCCCTGGGATTCTCCAGGCAAGAACACTGAAGTGGGTTGCCATTTCCTTCTCCAATGCATGAAAGTGAAAAGTGAAAGTGAAGTCGCTCAGTCATGTCCAACTCTTTGAGACTCCATGGACTGCAGCCTACCAGGCTCCTCCGTCCATGGGATTTTCCAGGCAAGAGCACTGGAGTGGGGTGCCACTGCCTTCTCCGAACGAAGTTATAAACTACCCTAATTTAATCTGTAACGCCCTAGACAACACGGTGAAAGAACCAATGAAAAAGAAGCCTTAAAAAATAAGAAAGAAGCCTAAAGGTCATCTACTTCTCTTGACACACAGGAGTTTCCTTCTATTGCAACCCACTCCATACCACTACTGAATGTCTAAAATAATTATACTCAATAACAAAGTATCAAAACAAAAATGTAGGATAAAATTGTGAACATTTGAGAAAGCCGAATGTCAATTAGCTACTAAAACAAAGAAATATACCATCATGGATAGATATAGTACTATTTATGCCTTCAATATTACTAATTTATCCTAAATCTCAAAATTAACACAAACCACTCTAGTGCTAAGGGTCAAAGCATAATTCAGTTCAGTTCAGTTGCTCAGTCATGTCTGACTCTTTGAGACCCCACGAATTGCAGCACGCCAGGCCTCCCTGTCCATCACCAACTCCCGGAGTTCACTCAAACTCACGTCCATCGAGTTGGTGATGCCATCCAGCCATCTCATGGTCTGTCGTCCCCTTCTCCTCCTGCCCCCAACCCCTCCCAGCATCAGAGTCTTTTCCAGTGAGTCAACTCTTCATGTGAGGTGGCCAAAGTACTGGAGTTTCAGCTTTAGCATCATTCCTTCCAAAGAAATCCCAGGGTTGATCTCTTCAGAATGGACCGGTTGGATCTCCTTGCAGTCCAAGGGACTCTCAAGAGTCTTCTCCAACACCACAGTTCAGAAGTATCAATTCTTGGGTGCTCAGCTTTCTTCACAGTCCAACTCTCACATCCATACATGACCACTGGAAAAACCATAGCCTTGACTAGACGGACCTTTGTTGGCAAAGTAATATCTATTCCTATTTGGAACCAGTCTGTTGTTCCATGTCCAGTTCTAACTGTTGCTTCCTGATCTGCATGTAGGTTTCTCAAGAGCATAATTATTCTTCTAATTCTCTCTTAACATTAATTTTAATTAGTATTTACAAGCACTATTTTGTTATTTCGTTCAGCAAGCATTGTCCTAGGAGTTGCATAAGCAGTGATGATATAGCCAGAAATGGTTTTAATAGTGCTTCAAATTATTACCCATTAAAGCAAAACAGAAACTTGGAAGCAATAAAATCAATGAAAAAGTGAGATTTTCTGGCACAAGCAACAGTTCATTTTCCTTTTCAAGAGCTTCACATTTCTAACTTGCATAGATTAAGTTTCATTTTTTAAAAAATTTCAACTTTCATAAAGAAGCAAAAAGTGTAAACTGCTAACAAAGTATTTAATTACTAAGAAGGACCTTGTATTTAAAAATACTGAGTTGATGTGCTGCTGCTGCTGCTAAGTCAGTATAGTCGTGTCTGACTCTGTGCGACCCCATAGATGGCAGCCCACCAGGCTCCGCCATCCCTGGGATTCTCCAGGCAAGAACACTCGAGTGGGTTGCCATTTCCTTCGCCATTGCAGGAAAGTGAAAAGTGAAAGTGAAGTCACTCAGTCGTGGCCGACTCTTCGCGACCCCATGGACTGCAGCCTACCAGGCACTTCCGTCCATGGGATTTTCCAGGCAAGAGTCCTGGAGTGGGCTGCCATTGCCTTCTCCAGAGTTGATATGATTCCAGCTAAAAAGACAAAAGCGTTTTAACTTGCACATCCCTAAGCTGGGTAAAAATATAATTTCCATTACAGTTTCTAAAGTACTGAAATTAACTCACAGTCTTCCATATGGCCGACTCTTCGCGACCCCATGGACTGCAGCCTACCAGGCACTTCCGTCCATGGGATTTTCCAGGCAAGAGTCCTGGAGTGGGCTGCCATTGCCTTCTCCAGAGTTGATATGATTCCAGCTAAAAAGACAAAAGCGTTTTAACTTGCACATCCCTAAGCTGGGTAAAAATATAATTTCCATTACAGTTTCTAAAGTACTGAAATTAACTCACAGTCTTCCATTTGGGAACCGCTGCGGAGAAGGCAATGGGACTCCAATACTCTTGCCTGGAGAATCCCAGGGATGGGGGAGCCTGGTAGGCTGCAGTCCATGGGGTCGTGAAGAGTCGGACACGACTGAGCGACTTCATGTTCTCTTTTCACTTTCATGCATTGGAGAAGGAAATGGCAACCCACTCGAGTGTTCTTACCTGGAGAATCCCAGGGATGGCAGAGCCTGGTGGGCTGCTGTCTATGGGATCGCACAGAGTCGGACACGACTGAAGTGACTTAGCAGCAGCAGCAGCAGCTCTCTTTAAAGGGCTTAACAAGGATTAGAAGTCAAGGAAATAGAAACCATCCAACTCTGCAATCTCAAAATGCTTGAGAGGTTACATTATATAGGTCAAGTAAGTGTGAATAAACAACTGCTGTCCTCACTTGGACCATCTTATATTTCCCCCATATCACTTAAATATACTTATTATGTAATCTTTCAAATTTTCTCCAATGAATTATGAGAATTACCTGCAAATTTCTTAGTCATAAGTCTAAAAAAAATCCTATCGTAAGTACCTTTTCTCAACATCTTGATTACTATCCTAATACAATTATCATTCCCATAGGCGAAAACAGATTCTTTCCTTTCAGTTTCTCGTATTTAGTCAACAAATCCTGACACATTTCAATTTTTAAATTTTTGTTATATACTCTTCAATGTGATAAACCTGCGTGAACTTATTTCTATTCTTCTCCCTTCCCCCAACTGCCATACTCACTAACATTTCCTGCCCTAACTCCTGCTCCCAATATATGAACAAGTTTTAAATCCAAGCAGTTCATTAGAATCACCTACATAGCTTTTAAATAAAAAGAAATACAGCTGTTAAGGCAGAGCAGAACTATTACTGCATTAGAGTCTCCAGACATTCCATCCTGCACTTCACCATGCTCTCCCCATCCTTCTACTAGTCACTCAGAAGTGACTTAAACTGGTCAGTAAGTGAGCCTTTAAGTCCACCTTTAAGTAATCACTATCTTCATATAAGAAACAAATCACCAGTCCAGGTTCGACACAGGATCCTTGGGGTTGGTGCACTGGGATGACCCGGAGGGATGGTACGGGGAGGGAGGTGGTAGGGGAGTACAGGATGGGGAACACATGTACACCCGTGGCGGATTCATGTTGATGTGTGGCAGAACCAATACAATATTGTAATTAGCCTCCAATTGAAATAAATAAATTTAAAATTAAAAAAAATAAATAAAGTGTTGCCTGTATGTAAAAAGTTTTTGATTTGTGTATATTGTTCTAATAAAGGCTAGCTACCTTGCTAAACTCTCAAAAAAAAAAAAAAAAGTAATCACTATCTCATAACACTGTAGTCCATCTCAAACATCAATATCAGGTTATTCCTCTAAATATTTATGAAACTCAAGGCTGGAAAACATCATTTAGTGTCAAAGAACTTTATCTAAAATATTTTCACATTATCCCATTTAACTGTTAAAACAACCTGCTATGTAAGTAATAACAGGTTGTTTGATGGTGGGTATGTCTGATCTCCCTGACCTTGAGGAAGTAATCTGACAAGGTCTGGAAGTATTTTGGGGCACAGGAACCTATAACCACAACTTTCAAAAGCTGTCCTATTTACTAGGTCTGAGTTCTGGCTGGCTCTTGTTTCGCCAGGTAAGTGATTTCCTGAATCCAGTATATTTGATGGAGCATAAGCTCATAAGCATTTACTTACTAGCACTCTTATATTATCTGCCCTAACACAACACTCAGCAGGAATATATATATACCAACCACTCTTTATTAGAAAACACAGGGTTAAAACAAAAACAGGAAGTTAAGGCTGTGACCCAGGAAAAGTGATTCAAAGTCAAGCATCCAATTAATGAAGCTGTTCAGACTGCCCATCACCAGGCAAGAAAATGGACAGGGCAGACCACAATGTGATTCTTTATCTTGCAATCAGAACTATGATCAGATTCCAATACTTGTCAATTCTGGAACTTGGAAGCATTATGTCCTAGAGGGAAAAATAACTGAGAAAGAAAATGGGGAAACGTCAACTCTAACAAAGTAATAAAAATGCTATCTAAAGTTACCATCACGTAACAGAGTAGGTCATAACTTATACAAACACTGTTTTAAAAGTTTAACTGGGTGGCTTGTTGCATTTATTTAATAGTTTTAAAAATTTTCTTTCCAGCCCACCTGGGCTTCCCAGATGGGAAAGAATCCACCTGCCAACACAGGCAACATGAGTTTGACCCCCAGGTGGGGAAGATCCCCTGGAGGAGGAAATGGCAACCCACTCCAGTATTCTTGCCTGGAAAATTCCATGGACACAGGAGGTTGATGGGCTACAGTCCATGGGATTGCAAAGAGTTGGACACGACTGAGCGACTAACATTTTAAAAGTTTACATTCCTGTATTTATCATTTATATATATCTCAAAGCAACCCCAAAGATCCACATAGCAATTTAAAGTTCTATAACATGAATTATAATCACTGCAAGCTGAGGGAGCCCTGATAACTGTTTACCATTCTTCTCAAAAAGCTTTGTTGTTCTCCATGCATCTTACTGCTAACGGTTCATTCAATAATTTTCATCTACTTTATACAAGTATGATTATAACAGCAATTCTTTTCATAATTCTTCTTACAAAATCTTTTAAGTTAATGGGTGATATTACACAATATTGGTGTAATGTGTAATGCAGTAAAGCATTTACTTTAGTAGTTTTAATTGATGCTAATACTTTCTAAATGCCTTTGTCTTGTATTTTAAAAAACCATTAAGTCTCTGAAAAGGTCACCATATATTTTAGTATATTTTAAGAAGGCTTCCCTGGTGGCTCAGAGGTTAAAGCGTCTGCCTGCAATGCGGGAGACCCAGGTTCGATCCCTGGGTTGGGAAGATCCCCTGGAGAAGGAAATGGCAACCCACTTCAGTTTTCTTGCCTGGAGAAACCCATGGACGGAGAAGCCGGGAGGGCTACAGTCCATGGGGTCACAAAGAGTCGGACATGACTGAGTGACTTCACTTTCAAAGTAGTGGTTTAAAGGGTATCCCAAGTGGCGCTAGTTGTGAAGAATCCACCTGCCAATGTAGGAGATGTAAAGAGGTGCAGGATTGATTCCTGGGTTAGGAAGATCCCCTGGAGAAGGGAATGGCTACCCACTCTAGTATTCTTGCCTAGAGAATCCCAGGGACAGAGAAGCCTGATGGGCTATAGTTCAAAGGATCGCAGAGTCGGATACCATTGAAGTGACTTAGCAGGAACGCATAAAGTAGTGGTATTTGCAAAGTGCGTTTACTCACATGAAGACCCAGGTTCGATCCCTGGGTTGGGAAGATCCCCTGGAGAAGGAAATGGCAACCCACTTCAGTTTTCTTGCCTGGAGAAACCCATGGACGGAGAAGCCGGGAGGGCTACAGTCCATGGGGTCACAAAGAGTCGGACATGACTGAGTGACTTCACTTTCAAAGTAGTGGTTTAAAGGGTATCCCAAGTGGCGCTAGTTGTGAAGAATCCACCTGCCAATGTAGGAGATGTAAAGAGGTGCAGGATTGATTCCTGGGTTAGGAAGATCCCCTGGAGAAGGGAATGGCTACCCACTCTAGTATTCTTGCCTAGAGAATCCCAGGGACAGAGAAGCCTGATGGGCTATAGTTCAAAGGATCGCAGAGTCGGATACCATTGAAGTGACTTAGCAGGAACGCATAAAGTAGTGGTATTTGCAAAGTGCGTTTACTCACATGCATTCTGGAATGAGGCAATGACATATCCAAAATCTCAGCAATATAGTAAAAAATATGTCTAGACAAAATTAGCTCTGTTCAAAAGTATAGTATTCAAAGAGCTTGAAAAATTTCCCAGGCTCAAACTTAGCTTAAAAGTATCAGCCTAAAAAGAATACCTGTATAATATATCCTCCTCAGTGGTCTGACTGGTTCCAAATAGGAAACGGAGTACATCAAGGCTGTATATTGTCACCCTGCTTATTTAACTTCTATGCAGAGTACATCATGAGAAACGCTGGGCTGGAAGAAACACAAGCTGGAATCAAGACTGCCGGGAGAAATATCAATAACCTCAGATATGCAGATGACACCACCCTTATGGCAGAAAGTGAAGAGGAACTTCAAAGCCTCTTGATGAAAGTGAAAGAGAAGAGTGAAAAAGTTGGCTTAAAGTTCAACATTCAGAAAACGAAGATCATGGCATCTGGTCCCATCACTTCATGGGAAATAGATGGCGAAACAGTGTCAGACTTTATTTTTGGGGGCTCCAAAATCACTGCAGATGGTGACTGCAGCCATGAAATTAAAAGATGCTTACTCCTTGGAAGAAATGTTATGACCAACCTAGACAGCATATTCAAAAGCAGAGGCATTACTTTGCCAACAAAGGTCCATCTAGTCAAGGCTATGGTTTTTCCATTGGTTATGTATGGATGTCAGAGTTGGACTGTGAAGAAAGCTGAGCACCGAAGAATTGATGCTTTTGAACTGTGGTGTTGGAGAAGACTCTTGAGAGTCCCTTGGACTGCAAGGAGATCTAACTAGTCCATTCTAAAGGAGATCAGTCGTGGGTGTTCTTTGGAAGGAATGATGCTAAAGCTGAAACTCCAGTACTTTGGCCACCTCATGGGAAAAGTTGACTCATTGGAAAAGACTCTGATGCTGGGAGGGATTGGGGGCAGGAGGAGAAGGGGATGACAGAGGATGACATGGCTGGATGGCATCATCAACTCGATGAACCTGAGTTTGAGTGAACTCCGGGTGCTGGTGATGGACAGGGAGGCCTGGCGTGCTGCGATTCATGGGGTTGCAAAGAGTTGGACACGACTGAGCAACTGAACTGAACTGAAGTGGTCTCAGCATCAAACTGTTGCCAAAAGCTTGGCCTCTGTACACCAGTGCCAAATCAAACCCTGGAGACAAGAGTTTGGGGTGAAGCTGAAAAGGATAGCTTTACTGCTTTGCCAAGCAAAGACACACCCTGGCATTTGGCTCAAACAACTCTGTCTCCACTTCATGAGGGTTTTCATAACAGTGGCTCAAAGGTGGGGTCTCTGACAAGACTAGGGTGTGAATGCCCTTAATCTCATCTCAGGTGGTCTCAGTCTCCTAATTTTGATGAGCTTCTCTGGTCCTGTTAATCTTGCCTCAGGTGGTTTCTTGGCTGCTCCTTCCATGACTAGCAACTGTTTGAATCTGCCCTTTAGAACTCTAGGAATATCACAGAAATTAGTCTTTACTGCAAGAAATGGAGGACAGAAAGGCCTCTGTGCCTGGGAGCCCCACAAGGCCCTGCTAAGTTTCAAAACTACTTGAGGAAAAAAAAAAAAAAAAATTAATAAAACTTTGTTACACAAGAGCTCTGAGCAATCAAGCCTCGTCTCTGGCCCCGGATTGAATTCTTCTCCTCCGGGATCAAGAATCCCGGCGTCGTGATTCAGCAACAACCTTTCAGCTCCAAGTTACCTCACCACCAAGCAATCAGACGATTGTCTAGGAGTTGATCAGGCATCCAGCATCTCTACCTCACCCAGTCTCCAGACACTGATCCCTGGTAATCAAAGGGGTTTGAGGCATTTTGAGCCTTAGTTCCCTGAACTTCTTCCTTGGCCCCTGCAATAAAGCCTGCAGTTTGTTTCACCACAACCCAGGGTCAGTAGAGAGGCTTTACTGTGTTCCCACATGCATATCCAAATCTAATTTGCTAACAGCTGCTCCCTGTCATCTGTCTCCTGCAACACCCCAACACAGAAGATCCCTAAATTACAGCTTGTCTCCCACAGATTGGACTTTGTCACTCCTGTGCTTAAAGCCCTCCTGGGGATCCCGTTTGCCCTTGAGATAAGGACCAAGGTACAAACTACTGTTCTTGGCATCAGAGGGTCCGGATGTCTTTTCTCAGCTGCCCTTCTTCGAATGCCAGGCCCAAGGTTACTTGACTCTCTGTCCTCCTCTGGACACTCCCAGGTCCCAGGCTGGGCTGAGGTGGTAATGGACAGTCAGACATCTCCTGCTGGCAAAGTTCCCCCAAGGCTATGTGTGCNAAACTACTGTTCTTGGCATCAGAGGGTCCGGATGTCTTTTCTCAGCTGCCCTTCTTCGAATGCCAGGCCCAAGGTTACTTGACTCTCTGTCCTCCTCTGGACACTCCCAGGTCCCAGGCTGGGCTGAGGTGGTAATGGACAGTCAGACATCTCCTGCTGGCAAAGTTCCCCCAAGGCTATGTGTGCAAGATGTCCCTCATCCCAGGTGACCCCCAGGCACTGAGCTCAGCATCCACCTTAGGACCTCTGTCTTTCCCCATCAATGCACCATGTGTACCCAAAGCGGCAGGTGCCCATGGCCTCCCAAATCCGTCTCAGCTTTCCTTACGCAGGGCCAAGTAAGAGAAGATCAACTGCAGGACCGCGAAGGTCTGCAGCCTGCATTCCAGTGGCACAAACAAAGGTGCAAACTCCACCATGCTGATTCCCCTGCTTCCTCTGGAAGCTTCTCTGAGCTTGGCTGTGGTCTGAGACACCTGCTGGGTTTTGTTGCTGCCAGAGGTTGCTAAGCATTTGTGTGGGCTGGGGTGTTTTTGTGGTGTGTCCAGCCAGCCCTAGAATCTCATTGCACCTACCCTGGCAGAGACCAGTATCCTAGGTGAAAACTTTTGACTCACCTGGCCTGGATAAACTTATTACAGAGATAGAGAAGTGCAATGGACTCTTCAGGCAATACATTATCTACCAGATCACCTTTGGTCAAATCTTGCCCATTACTTGGCAAGGGAAACAGCAAGTGTAGGGCAATCTTGCCCTCTTCCCAGCTACTCAACTACTTGGCTAAGTTATTATCTCCTTTCACCTGCCACGTTCATGGTTCCCCTTTACAAATAATCAGTACCAGCTCCCATATAAATATCTCTAGGCCTCACCATCTCCTCCATCTCCTGCCCTTTTTCTCAGTTTGCCAGGACAGCACAACTCATGGAAGATCCGTCTGATTTCCACACCCTCCCCTGCCATTCTGTCCTCCCTCCTCTTGACTTCAGATGCACTATTCCATGGAACTGCCCTTGACAACTTTACCAGTGGTTACCAAACTGCTAAATCTAATGATCCGTTCTCAGCTCTGGTCTTGAACTTTCAGCAGCCTCAGTCACAGCTGTTCCCTCCGTCTTCTTGAAGTCACTTGGTCTGTGGACACCACACTCTTCTGCTTTCCCTCCTGCTCCTCTGGCTGCCCCTGGGTCTCCATGGTGGCTCTTACCCTTCACCAGACTAAGTGTTTCAGGGCCCCTCTGTCCCCTCAGTCCTTGAAACTCTCTCTTCTCTTACCCTCTCTCCTGTAGAGACCTCATCCAGGCTCATGGCCTTGGTGTCTGTCTACAGGAAGGACAATTCCAAACTGCATCTCCAGCCCTGACCTCCCTCTCTGCTCCAGACTTAACTATGTAGGTGGGTACTTGACAACCTCCTTAACAGCCTGCTTGGCACTTCCATCACAGCCCATCTAAAGCTGAACTTGACTTCCCCTCACCCGCTCATGCTACAGTCTCCACATAGCCACAGAGCTTTCCAAAGTGGTCACACAGGGAATATCCTGGTCTTCCAGTGCCTAGGACTCTGCCTTTCATGGTTGACCACCTAGGTGCCTTGGGATTTCATTGTGGTTACAGTGCTTTCCTAATGGAGGTGAGTGTCGGGAGCCAGCACGAGGAGTCCCGCCCGTGGCAAAAGTCATGTGGTTAAGGGGCCCGACAGGCAAAGGTGAGTCAGGCCTTAAGGGAGCCTTGCTGCATCTACCCCCAAAACCAGAGTCTGCCTGCCTTACTGTACTATGTTTTTTGTTTATGCTTCTGACATTAACAGGGGCTGTCCCCCACCAGGCTGCGACGGCGCAGGAACGGCCGAGAGGAGCTACCTGTACTGAGGTCAGTGGCGGCCCGGGAGGAGACACCCGGCCTCCGAGGTCAGGGCGGCAGCTGGGTGGAGCTACCCCGCATCCGAGGCCAGTGGCGGCCGGGAGGAGACACCCCGTGTCCGAGGTCAGGGGCGGCCGGGAGGCGACACCCCGCGTCCGAGGTCAGGGCGGCGGCCGGGAAGAGCTGCCCGACGTCTGAGGCCAGTGACGGCCGGGAGAAGACACCCGGTGTCCGAGGTCAGGGCGGCAGCTGGGTGGAGCCACCGCGCATCCGAGGCCAGTGGCGGCCGGGGGGAGACACCCCGCGTCCGAGGTCAGGGGCGTCTGAGGTCAGGGTGGCAGCTGGGTGGAGCCACCCCGCATCCGAGGCCAGTGGCGGCTGGGGGCAGACACCCCGTGTGGTCCGAGGTCAGGGCGGCGGCCGGGAGGAGCTGCCCCACTTCCGAGGCCAGTGGCGGCCGGGGGGAAACACCCCGCATCCGAGGTCAGGGGCAGTCGGGAGAAGCCACCTCGAGCTAGAGGCCAGGGGCGGTGACCCCGGGGAGCCACCACAAGCCCGAGGCCAGGGGTGGCAGCTGGGAGGGGCCACCTCGAGCCCGGAGCCAAGGGCGGTGACCCTGAGCCTGAGCCCGAGGCCAGAGGCGGCAGCTGGGAGGAGCCACCCACGCCCGAGGCCAGGGCCGGCAGCAGGGAGGAGCAACCCAAGGATCAGCAGGAGGGCCTAGAGGATCTATCCCACGTTGAAGGTCAGGAACAGCCCCTCGTCCAAGGTAAGGAGCCGCGGCTGTGCTTTGCTGAAGCAGCCGTGAAGAGATGCCCCACACCCAAGGTAAGAGAAACCCAAGTAAGATGATAGGTGGTGCAAGAGGGCATCAGAGGGCAGACATACTGAAACAATACTCACAGAAAACTAGTCAATCTAATCACACTAGGACCACAGCCTTGTCTAACTCAATGAAACCAAGCCATGCCTGCAGGGCAACCCAAGGCGGGCGGGTCATGGTGGAGAGGGCTGACAGAACTTGGTCCACTGGAGAAGGGAATGGCAAGCCACTTCAGTATTCTTGCCTTGAGAACCCCATGAACAGTATGAACAGGCAAAATGATAGGATATCAAAAGAGGAACTCCCCAGGTCATTAGGTGCCCAATATGCTACTGGAGATCAGTGGAGCAATAAGTCCAGAAAGAATGAAGGGATGGAGCCAAAGCGAAAACAATACCCAGTTGTGCATGTGACTGGTGATAGAAGCAAGATCCGATGCTGTAAAGAGCAATACTGCATAGGAACCTGGAATGTCAGGTCCATGAATCAAGGCAAATTGGAAGTGGTCAAACAAGAGATGACAAGGGTGAACGTCGACATTCTAGGAATCAGCGAACTAAAATGGACTGGAATGGGTGAATTTAACTCAGATGACCATTATATCTACTACTGCGGGCAGGAATCCCTCAGAAGAAATGGAGTAGCCATCATGGTCAACAAAAGAGTCCGAAATGCAGTACTTGGATGCAATCTCAAAAATGACAGAATGATCTCTGTTCGTCTCCAAGGAAAACCATTCAATATCACAGTTATCCAAGTCTATGCCCCAACCAGTAATGCTGAAGAAGCTGAAGTGGAACGGTTTTATGAAGACCTACACGATCTGTTAGAACTAACACCCAAAAAAGATGTCCTTTTCATTATAGGGGACTGGAATGCTAAAGTAGGAAGTCAAGAAACACCTGGAGTAACAGGCAAATTTGGCCTTGGAATGCGGAATGAAGCAGGGCAAAGACTAATAGAGTTTTGCCAAGAAAATGCACTGGTCATAGCAAACACCCTCTTCCAACAACACAAGAGAAGACTCTACACGTGGACATCACCAGATGGTCAACACCGAAATCAGATTGATTATATTCTATGCAGCCAAAGATGGAGAAGCTCTATACAGTCAACAAAAACAAGGCCGGGAGCTGACTGTGGCTCAGATCATGAACTCCTTATTGCCAAATTCAGACTCAAATTGAAGAAAGTAGGGAAAACCACTAGACCATTCAGGTATGACCTAAATCAAATCCCTTATGATTATACAGTGGAAGTGAGGAATAGATTTAAGGGCCTAGATCTGATAGATAGAGTGCCTGAAGAACTATGGAATGAGGTTCGTGACATTGTACGGGAGACAGGGCTCAAGACCATCCCCATGGAAAAGAAATGCAAAAAAGCAAAATGGCTGTCTGGGGAGGCCTTACAAATAGCTGTGAAAAGAAGAGAGGCGAAAAGCAAAGGAGAAAAGGAAAGATATAAGCACCTGAATGCAGAGTTCCAAAGAATAGCAAGAAGAGATAAGAAAGCCTTCTTCAGTGATCAATGCAAAGAAATAGGGGAATCCTATACTTTTCCTAATTCCTTATACCCACAGCAAAAGTAATCTCTTTAAAATGCAAACCTGATCATAATAGTCCCTTGATTTTTGTCCCTATATTGTATCTTGGAAAATTTCAAAGGCAGAAATGTTAAAAGAATTTTATAGTGAATATCCTACATCCAGTTTATCGTATATCCATGTTGTTGTTGTTCAGTCACTAGGTCGTGTCCGACTCTTTGCAACTCCATGGACTGGAGCACACCAGGTTTTCCTGTCCTTCACTATCTCCCAGAGTTTGTTCAAACTCCCCTCCACTGAGTTGGTGATGCCATCCAACCATCTCATCTTCTGTCGCCCCCTTCTCCTTTTACCTTCAATCTTTCCCAGCATCAGGGTCTTTTTCAATGAGCTGGCTGTTCATATCAGGTGCCACAGTATTGAAACTTCAGCTTCAGCATCAGTCTTTCCAATGAATATTCAGGACTGATTTCCTTTAGGATTGACTGGTTTGATTTCTTTGCAGTCCAAGGGACTCTCAAGAGTCTTCACCAACACCACAGTTCAAAAGCATTAATTCTTTGGCCCTCAGCCTTCTTTATGGTCCAACTCGCATCCACACATGACTACTGGAGAAACCATAGCTTTGACTACACAGACCTTTGTCGGGAAAATAATGTCTCTGCTTTTTAATATGCTGTCTGGCGTCTGTCATAACTTTCCTTCCAAGGAGCAAGCGTCTTTTAATTTCATGGCTGCAGTCACTATCCGCAGTGATTTTGGAGCATCAGAAAATAAAATCTGTCACTGGTGTCCATACATCCACCACACAGATTCTATGGTTACCATTTTACTGCACTTGCTTTATCGGCATCTGTCCACCTATCTTTGATCACTTTATCATGAGGTATTATGATGTTAACATTTTCCCTGAACTTTGGGGGTCTATGTTCATAAGACAACTGTTGTTAATTTTCTTTTAAATCTGTAACATCTTTATCGAGTTTCAGCCTCATGAGTGTTTCCCTTTCATCTATTTTCTGAAAGTTTATAAAAGATTGATGTTATTTCTTCTTTAAATACTTGATAACATTCACCAGTGAAATCACTGTGGGAGTCTTATTATTTTTAAAGAAATTCCATTTAATATAAACTAATTCAGATTTTATTTCAACTTGTGACAGTTTTAGCACATTGATACTTTCAAGAAACTGTCCATTTTTAGCTCAAATTTGTTCAAATAAAGTTGTTTGTAATATCCCCTTATTATCCTACAGGATCTGTAGTGATGCCTTTCATTCCTGATACTAGTAATAATCTGTTATCTGCTTTTTAGTATCACTGTACCAAGGGGTTCATGAATATTGTTGATTTTTTTTCAATGAACCAACTTCTTGCTTTGTAATTCTATCTATTGGTTGTTTTTCTATTTCATTATGTCTTCTATTGTCTTTATTATCTCCTTCCTTCCATCTACTTTGAGTTTAGCTTCTTGCTTCCTAAGGTAGAACTTTAGCTCCTTCATTATCTTTAAACTTTACTAAAGTAGGTGTTTAAGTTATAAGCTTCCCTCTAAGAACGGCATTACCTCTATCCTACAAAACATTTTTTAGCACTTTTAAATAAACTATTTATTTTAGGATAGTTTTAGATCTACAGAAATACTTTATTTCCATACTTTATTTCCTTTCTTTTCCCCTAGTATCCTTTTTCCTCCAGAATTTCACCGAGTATAACTTTTGTTTTTACACTTTTTTTTTTACTGGACTTATACAAGTACTTTCTTTAAATTTTTTCACATAATAACTGGTTAGCTATACATTCTTTCATTCTTTTAATGGTCTTGACACAAGATTATAACAGGCATCCTTGTCAACCAGGATACCACATACATTTAATCATCATGTCTCCTTAGGCTCCTGGCTATCACAGTTATCCCACAAATTCAGGTGTTGTATTTTCATCATCTAGCTCAAAATATTCATTGATTTCTCTTATGATTTATTCCTTGACTTATTGATTTAGAAGTTTCACTGATCTTCCAAATATTTGCAGAATTTTGTTTTTTGTTTGACATCTTGATTTCTACATATTTTAACCCCGTTAGGATCAAAGAACATATTTTGTAGTATTTTGACCCTTTTAAATATCTTAAGACTTGATGTGCAGCAAGCACCTGGTCTATATCCACCGTTGGGGAAAAAAGTGTATTCTGTAGTTATCAGGTAGAAATCATCTGTACTGATTTTCTGCTTGTTCATAAATGTCTATCAATTGCTGAGAGAAGTGTTAAAATTACTGTGATTGTTGTCTTTTTCCTTTAACTGTATCCATTTTTGCCTGTTATATTTTGAAGCTTTGATATTAGATGCATGCATACTTATGACTGTCTTCCTGATGAACTGATCCTTTTATTATTATGAAATAACCCTCTTAATTCTGGCAATACACTTTATCTTGAAATCTACTTTATCTGATATGAAAACAGCCACTCCAGCTTTCTTATGTTTACTGTTGGAAAGACCTATCTTTTGGCATTTAGCCAATCTGTCTTTATGTACTGAAATCAAGTATTTTTTCCACTGAAGTAAACAAAGTTATTCATATGGGTGGATTAGGACTAACATTATATTTTTAACCTCCTGTTTTTTTGTTTGGCTATACATGTTTCCATCTTCTTATTCATTATTCACTTCAATTTTTCTACTAGCCTTTTAATAACACTTCTTTGCAATATTTTTTTCCATAGGGTTGCTCTAGGATATAGAGTATATATCCTTTTCATTTTTACTCTGAACCACTTTACATAATATGTAGAAACCTTGTAACAATACATGTTCATTTACCCTTACTTTCCATTCTGTGATCTATAGTATATGTTTTATATCTATAACACATGATGAACTCCACAGATGATTTTTTTTAAGTCACAGATAGTATTAAGATATTAAAAGGAAAAAATAATTTATATTTATCCAGATTTTTTTTTACCATTTCTGATGCTCTTCATTCCCTGTACAAAGAATCAAGTTTCCATCTGGTATCATTTCCCTTCAGCCTGAAGACCTTCTTTTAACAATTCTTGTAACGCAGATTTTCTAGAAACAAATTCCCTTGGTTTTATCTGACAATATTTTTATCTTGTTCTCATACTTCCCAGGTCATTAGGTGCCCAATATGCTACTGGAGATCAGTGGAGTTATAAGTTCAGAAAGAAAGAAGGGATGGAGCCAAAGCAAAAACAATACCCAGTTGTGCATGTGACTGGTGATAGAAGCAAGATCCGATGCTGTAAAGAGCAATACTGCATAGGAACCTGGAATGTCAGGTCCATGAATCAAGGCAAATTGGAAGTGGTCAAACAAGAGATGACAAGGGTGAATGTCAACATTCTAGGAATCAGCGAACTAAAATGGACTGGAATGGGTGAATTTAACTCAGATGACCATTATATCTACTACTGCGGGCAGGAATCCCTCAGAAGAAATGGAGTAGCCATCATGGTCAACAAAAGAGTCCGAAATGCAGTACTTGGATGCAATCTCAAAAACGACAGAATGATCTCTGTTCGTCTCCAAGGAAAACCATTCAATATCACAGTTATCCAAGTCTATGCCCCAACCAGTAATGCTGAAGAAGCTGAAGTTGAACGGTTTTATGAAGACCTACAAGATCTTTTAGAACTAACACCCAAAAAAGATGTCCTTTTCATTATAGGGGACTGGAATGCTAAAGTAGGAAGTCAAGAAACACCTGGAGTAACAGGCAAATTTGGCCTTGGAATGCGGAATGAAGCAGGGCAAAGACTAATAGAGTTTTGCCAAGAAAATGCACTGGTCATAGCAAACATCCTCTTCCAACAACACAAGAGAAGACTCTATTTTGCTTTAGCCTAAGAGTATTTGACTGCCTTATCCGTTTTCTCTTTGCTACTTAGTGTGGGTCATGCTGATGTTGTGTTGAAGCTACAACTCCAATACTTTGGCCACCTGATGAGAAGAACTGACTCATTTGAAAAGACCCTGATGCTGGGAAAGATTGATGGCGGGAGGAGAAGGGGATGACAGAGGATGAGATGGTTGCATGACTGACTCAATGGACATGAGTTCAAGTAAACTCTGGGAGTTGGTGATGGACAAGGAGGCCTGGCATGCTGCAGTCCATGGGGTCACAAAGAGTCGGACATGACTGAGCAACTGAACTGAACTAAACTGTGTCATGCACCTTCTAGACATATGCAGATTCAACATGAAGCTCTTACAAATATTGAACGATGTTGAGTTACTGGTGGAAATTTATCTTGAGCACTACAGCTAGATGTCCTTCAGAAGGGGTGTGTCACATGAAAAAGAGATTAAGGAAAATCACAGAGGACTGAGTTGAAAACTATACCAATTGGAATGAACAGAGAAAACACGAGAATAGCGAGAAACAAACTAGTGATGTTTTGTGATTGTCAACTAAAAAACAGGTTCTTAAAAACCAATCATGCAGAGCAGTCTAAAAAAAGAAAACAAAATTGACCTGTTTATGTGGGAAATATCCTGATGTTTAACTTTATATATTTGATGTTAAATTCACTTATACTAATATTTACCAGGCAATGGAGGAATAACACAATTATGAAATAAATTATATAAAATCATCAAAAGATAAAAAGATATATATATACATACAAGAAATATTTATAAACTTCCTAGTGCATAGTAGTACTATGAAAGATCAGAGAAGAGAAAAAGACCCACAGGATTTTATTTACTATAAAATTATGTTTTTTGTTAAGTAGAAAACGTCAGTGTAATTTTATGATCTGCTAGGTACTATTTTTTATGACATATTGTATAATAGCAGATTATTCCAACATTAATTTGATTTCATCTTTGATGCTTTGGGAATACCTACATATTATCTCGATTCTAAAGCAAGTTAAATTGCTAACTATCATTACATGACTTGAACCCTTGTCCAGGTCTGAAAGTAGAATAGGAGCAGAGCTTGAATCCGCAAACACAGTCAAATAGGTTTTCTAACACGAAAAGGGATCATATACTTATAAACTACCAAAAGAAATGTTCTAGATTATAACCCAAGAAAGTGTAAAAAAAAAAAAAATCTGAAATAAAGAACACATAAGATAAAGATACATACTAGTGTTCAGGGACCAACAAATCTTAGACTTAAATCCAACACTTGTTGGCATATAATATTAAAACACTGAAACAATATGAAAATGAAATATTAGATAATATCAATATGGAAGTACTAGAACAAGAAAAAGAGGAAATTGGAAGCTGTTTCCAAGATGCATATGTCAAATATTATAAAAACTATAAACAATGATTAAAAATAGTACAGGATGATGAATAGAAGAAATTATATGAATATCATACATATATACAATGCACACACATATTTCAAAATCCTGAAATAGAATATAAATGAATACTAAGAAAAACACAAGGAATAAATCCTAATTAATTATATTATCATTGTCCAAAATTGTTAAATGGAAAACACTACTTGAAATGACTGAGACTCCTGAACTGTATATATGAGTAGGGGGGCTAGTCAATAGCAAACACAATCAAAAAGCAAATCCAGGTTATATGTTATTTATAAGAAAGACTTAAAGATACATGAAATATTATATTTAAAGAGATGGAAAAAGTATTTAGCAAACAATATTAAATCGAACCAAAGAATTATTGCTATTAGGCAAAATAGAAATCATGTGAAATTCTGAATACATCTTGAATTCCACAGCCATTATTATTTTCCTTCTGTCTTAAGAATGATCTTTTATTTTCTTTTTATTGCAAGTGAGTTAGTGGCACATTTTCTCAGTTTTCATCGATCTGAAAGCTTTTATTTTACCTTTATCTTAAAGAGTGTTTTCATTGTGTATATTTGTCTCAGCTGACAATTATTTTCTTTAAACATTTACAGAAACCATTCCTTTATTTTCTGACTTCATTGAGAAGCCTTCTGCTAATCATATTAGTGCTTCTTTGAAATTAATGTGTGATTTTTCCTCTCCTTTGGCTTCTTTTTAACATTCATTTTATTTATTTAGTTTTATTCAGTTTTGAGCAATTTTGTTATTGCATATCTAGGTGTTTTCTTTTGTGTATATACTTTTGGGAGTTTATGGAGCTTCTATAAATTTATTGCATCTCACTAGTTTTTGAAACTTATGGGCATATTTCTTCAAATATCATTTCATTCTAATTAACTCATGTATTCTAATTGTCCATTGATTAAACTTTTGGAAAATGTCTCACTTGTCACTTATGCTTTATTTTAAAATTCTTCTCTTAGCTTTATTTTTATCCTCTTCACTTCAGTTTATATATTTACTATTGATATATCTCCTGCATTGCCAATCTTGTGCTGCTATGCCCAATATGCTGTTAAACCTTTTCCTTTTTTGAGTTATTATTATGCTTCTTAGGTATAAAATTCCCACTTTATATGTTCTAGATACTAGTCTCTCATTAAATTTTCATACTTTCCCCTATTTTCACAGAAAAACACATCATATTTCTATAGTCCTATTTTTACAATAACTTTTTAAATTAAATGTTGAATATTATAAAGAAAAACTTCAGAGAATCCAGAAGATATCATTGTTCTGTAGAGTGTTTACCTTTTCTACTATGAGGCAGATTGGAGGCTGATCACCTGAGTCCATTTGCTGAGGTGAGGGTGGGATATGGTTTTAGTTTCAATGAAGCTCCATATAGCTCTAGTTGACAAACAGTCCTAGGTCATACTCATTCAAAGCATTTAACTGAGAACCTTGTGTATTTGCTGGAGCTCCTCACCTGGCTGTTCCTAAATTCTAATCTTAATCAGAAAATATTTGCTCTCATTAGCTTCTCAGCCTATTGTAGCTCAAATTTTAGACTTGGCAAATGTCTTAGGGAAAAGCTTCCTTTGTGTCAAACTGTTTTTTGCTCGTGATTCTCTCTGACATTTTGGCCAATTTGGTATTTTTGGCCCCTAAAGATCACCATGAGCTGCTAAATTGTTCTATCTCCCAGCAGTGGCAAAGTTCATGTTCTCAGTTTTATCCCCTGCACTCAGTTTTGACAATTCCCCAGAGGAAAATAGAGCTAAACAAACTTAATTCTTACAGTTCTCCCATTTGCAGGATCTTGGCCCTACAGTCATTGTTTCCAGCAGCACTGCTTGGCCCTACAATCCTGACTTCTTACTTGTTTCAGTTGGAGAGTGTATCCATCACAAGCTCTTTTCTCTCTAAGTTCTTGAACCAATTTTCCTTTTAAAACATTTATATTAAAGAAGTGTTTGTTAAACATCTACTTAATCATACACCATGTGCTTTATTCATTTTGATAAATTTTAAAAGTTTATGGAATCCTTTCCATTTTTAATAAATGAATGAAAATTATTCTTCAATCTACATTGTCTCTAAGAAGCAGATTCTGAAATCATCTCTGTTTTTTATGAAAGGAAGTTTGTGCTTTTCCTCTTCTACATTCTATTTCCTGATGCTGAAAGTGAAGGAAGGGTAGAGCACCTTCAGAAGCCTGAAATCAGAGAAATGTGACTCTAAGAATTTTGCACTTGCCCCATAAACCAATTTTGTGATGCCACTCTCTGTTATCTCTACCTAGGTAAGTGAACTGGAGTAGTTGTGGTCAACTAGCCATGGTGGAGTTGGGGTGGAGAGAGTGGGAAATAAATTACCATAATTGTATTATATATAACATGTATTGGGGATTATTTATCTGCCAGACCCTCTACAGGTATTAATGTGTTTAAAGCTCCCAGCAACCCTATGGCTTAGATCCCCTTTTTATTCTTATTTTACTGAGGTTGAAACTAAGGTTCAGAGAAGGTAGTAAGTTAGCCAAGCCTCATAAAATAGTTGGGTGAACAGTTTGTCTTCATATCTCAAATATTATCCATTATCTCACTGAATCAAAAGTGAGAAGCCACTATTTTTCTTGTTCGGGAAATTAAACAATCCACCTTAGAGAAGAGAACCAAAAAGATAAATTTTTGTTGGAAACTTGCAGTGGTTAAATCTAAAATTTTTATCTTTATATCTAGAATTCTATAGTTCTGTGTTAGTTGCTCAGTCTTGCCCAACTCGTTGTGACTCCATGGACTGTAACCTGCCAGGCTCCTCTGTCCATGGGATTCTCCAGACAGTACTGGAGTGGGTTGCCATTTCTCTCTCCAGGGGATCTTCCCAACCCAAGGATCTAACCCAGGTCTCCTGATTTGCAGGCAGATTCTTTACCATCTGAGCTACAAGGAATCAATTAAGATATCACAAATGTTTTATTCTTTTTTATGTTTTACATCATTAATAGTGGAGAAGGAAATGGCAATCCACTCCAGTACTCTTGCATGGAAAATCCCATGGACGGAGGAGCCTGGTAGGCTAGGTCCATGGGGTTGCAAAGAGTCAGACATGACTGACCAACTTCACTTTCACTTTCATTAATAGTCTCCTTCAAATATACATCTTACTAAGTACATTTGAATATTAAAATACTGTTGGACACTATATGAAAAGATGCCTATATCAATTTGTGAATTAACTATCAAAAAGTATAAATTATTTTCACAGAAAAACACATCATATTTCTATAGTCCTATTTTTACAATAACTTTTTAAATTAAATGTTGGATATTATAAAGAAAAACTTCAGAGAATCCAGAAGATATCATTGTTCTGTAGAGTGTTTACCTTTTCTACTATGAGGCAGATTGGAGGCTGATCACCTGAGTCCATTTGCTGAGGTGAGGGTGGGATATGGTTTTAGTTTCAATGAAGCTCCATATAGCTCTAGTTGACAAACAGTCCTAGGTCATACTCATTCAAAGCATTTAACTGAGAACCTTGTGTATTTGCTGGAGCTCCTCACCTGGCTGTTCCTAAATTCTAATCTTAATCAGAAAATATTTGCTCTCATTAGCTTCTCAGCCTATTGTAGCTCAAATTTTAGACTTGGCAAATGTCTTAGGGAAAAGCTTCCTTTGTGTCAAACTGTTTTTTGCTCGTGATTCTCTCTGACATTTTGGCCAATTTGGTATTTTTGGCCCCTAAAGATCACCATGAGCTGCTAAATTGTTCTATCTCCCAGCAGTGGCAAAGTTCATGTTCTCAGTTTTATCCCCTGCACTCAGTTTTGACAATTCCCCAGAGGAAAATAGAGCTAAACAAACTTAATTCTTACAGTTCTCCCATTTGCAGGATCTTGGCCCTACAGTCATTGTTTCCAGCAGCACTGCTTGGCCCTACAATCCTGACTTCTTACTTGTTTCAGTTGGAGAGTGTATCCATCACAAGCTCTTTTCTCTCTAAGTTCTTGAACCAATTTTCCTTTTAAAACATTTATATTAAAGAAGTGTTTGTTAAACATCTACTTAATCATACACCATGTGCTTTATTCATTTTGATAAATTTTAAAAGTTTATGGAATCCTTTCCATTTTTAATAAATGAATGAAAATTATTCTTCAATCTACATTGTCTCTAAGAAGCAGATTCTGAAATCATCTCTGTTTTTTATGAAAGGAAGTTTGTGCTTTTCCTCTTCTACATTCTATTTCCTGATGCTGAAAGTGAAGGAAGGGTAGAGCACCTTCAGAAGCCTGAAATCAGAGAAATGTGACTCTAAGAATTTTGCACTTGCCCCATAAACCAATTTTGTGATGCCACTCTCTGTTATCTCTACCTAGGTAAGTGAACTGGAGTAGTTGTGGTCAACTAGCCATGGTGGAGTTGGGGTGGAGAGAGTGGGAAATAAATTACCATAATTGTATTATATATAACATGTATTGGGGATTATTTATCTGCCAGACCCTCTACAGGTATTAATGTGTTTAAAGCTCCCAGCAACCCTATGGCTTAGATCCCCTTTTTATTCTTATTTTACTGAGGTTGAAACTAAGGTTCAGAGAAGGTAGTAAGTTAGCCAAGCCTCATAAAATAGTTGGGTGAACAGTTTGTCTTCATATCTCAAATATTATCCATTATCTCACTGAATCAAAAGTGAGAAGCCACTATTTTTCTTGTTCGGGAAATTAAACAATCCACCTTAGAGAAGAGAACCAAAAAGATAAATTTTTGTTGGAAACTTGGAGTGGTTAAATCTAAAATTTTTATCTTTATATCTAGAATTCTATAGTTCTGTGTTAGTTGCTCAGTCTTGCCCAACTCGTTGTGACTCCATGGACTGTAACCTGCCAGGCTCCTCTGTCCATGGGATTCTCCAGACAGTACTGGAGTGGGTTGCCATTTCTCTCTCCAGGGGATCTTCCCAACCCAAGGATCTAACCCAGGTCTCCTGATTTGCAGGCAGATTCTTTACCATCTGAGCTACAAGGAATCAATTAAGATATCACAAATGTTTTATTCTTTTTTATGTTTTACATCATTAATAGTGGAGAAGGAAATGGCAATCCACTCCAGTACTCTTGCATGGAAAATCCCATGGACGGAGGAGCCTGGTAGGCTAGGTCCATGGGGTTGCAAAGAGTCAGACATGACTGACCAACTTCACTTTCACTTTCATTAATAGTCTCCTTCAAATATACATCTTACTAAGTACATTTGAATATTAAAATACTGTTGGACACTATATGAAAAGATGCCTATATCAATTTGTGAATTAACTATCAAAAAGTATAAATATATTCTGTATTGTAGAATACAACTCTAAAAATGATATAAAAAGGCTTATTTATGGAATGATATAGTTATCCCCTATGATTTTTATTATTACAAGTTAGTTACAATGAATTCATTCTCTTATGAATGAAAATATTTCTGATTGAAACATCTCTGAGGTACAACAAAAGAGACAGAATTATAAATAAAGATCTACTATACCAGAGACAGCTATGGCTGCCCCCTTTCCATTTTCATTAAAAATGAAGCTCTGCAGCAGATGGGCTTCAAAGATATTTTAAAGATTTAAGTGCTAATGCATGGGAGAATTCCAATGCAAACCATTTCTTTAAAGTACTTCAGTGCATGCTGGGCTGTGGGAGGGACCTGGAGAGCCCTCTTAATCTTGCTTAGATCTTTTCATTAATGGAGTGCTATAAAATTACCTTCAATATGCAGGAGAAAAGTGATCTTACTGGGAGAAGTTTGACTTCTTTCTGAATTATCTTCTCAACTAAAATTTAGTAAACCATTCTAAATAAAGAAACAACTCCATCTACAATGCAGGGGTTTTGGTTTGGGACTATTTTATTAAATAATAAATATTTAACTCTTTGAAAGCATATGGTACACAAACCAGAATTTCTAAAGAAGCCAGCTTCTCATTGGATTGCTTGTCATACTTTTTAGTGCATAAACAATTGGTTAAAGTTAATTATTTAAAACAGGGATATGTTTTTTAAATTTCAGGGTATAGTTATTTGAGTCTATATACAAATGTCTAGCAAAGTCATTTCAGGTTCATCATAGTCATATTAAGAATCCTGGTGGTTCCAATTGTGAGATCAATAAAGTTGATAATTGGTATCATATATGCTTAGGAATGGTCTTCATGCCACACAAAAATTTAAAGGAAAGAGAATATGGGTAATAACTAATTCAGCATAACCAAAGAAGCTGCTAAAAATTGACAGATTCTATCATCCCTAGAAATCATTGTTTCATGATCGAATTCCACTTCATTTTTAACATTTTAGTTATGTAAAATATTACAAGTTGATTTTATATCTTAATTTGCTCCTGATGAAGTTTTTTTATATTTAAATGTTTTTAGATGCTATTAGCTTCAATTTTTCTTTATATTTTTACTCTAACCATTATACAGTTTAAGTACAAAAAAAACAAATGATGATAAAAAGTGGAAATGAAAAATTGTAGCTTTCTGTTTGTAAAGGAAGGATATTCATATGTTTTTTTCTCCTTATTTCCATTGTGTTCAACACTGTAAAGGAGAAAGGATGTTGCTGCCCAAGTCTTAGTAATCAATGTGGCAGCTAGAAAAAAGATTTAATGTTTTATTTTGAATAGGCATCCTATCCAAACCCCTTGGGTATGATCAGCATGGTGAACTAAATCCCATCCCAGACTCTGCCACTTACCAGGTGCTGCTAAGTCACTTCAGTCATGTCCGACTCTGTGCGACCCCCATAGACGCCAGCCCACCAGGCTTCCCCGACCCTGGGATTCTCCAGGCAAGGACACTGGGGTGGGTTGCCATTTCCTTCTCCAATGCATGAAAGTGAAAAGGGAAAGTGAAGTCGCTCAGTCGAGTTCAACTCTTAGTGACCCCATGGACTGCAGCCTACCAGGCTCCTCTGTCCATGGGATTTTCCAGGCAAGAGTACTAGAGTGGGGTGCCATTGCCTTCTCCAACTTACCAGATAACCTTGTATAAATAATATAATTTAGATAAATTTTACCTCTGTATCTGCAATGTGAGAATAATATATGTATACTGTAATACATTTGGACAGTGAAATTAGTAACATTTAAAAGAATATTTTAAATGATAAAACTATATACAGTTGTTAGGAACTATTTCTGCTTAGTAGAAATATTGTAGTAGAACTATTCTACTTAATAAAGTTTACTGTTAAAGGTTCTGCTCACATTGGGTCATGGGAAACCACTCTCCCTGTCTCTCTAGTTAATAGCTAGATGACTTTACTCCCTTCCACTTTATTTTATAGAGTGGGGAGTCCATCTGTGAAACCCTGCACTAAATTAGATAAGTTAAAAAAAAAAAAAAAAAAAACAATGATCAGGAATGACGTTCTCATTCCATTGTTGCCACCCACCCAAGTTATCCCCATCATGGCCCCATATTTATAACAAGAGTTTTACTTTATGAAGTGCCCCATAAATCAAATTGAGGATTTATAAGAAGCCCTTTTATTTCATAGATCTAAACACAGATTGGATGCTTGGATAAATATTGTACCATTTTTATAAAATGCTAACAACTAAAATACCATTAAATACTACAGAACCAATAAATAAACCAGCATTTCAATCCAGACATATTATTAAAGGAGGAAGCAATCAGATCTATAAAGTAGTAAAAAAAAAAAAAAAAAAAAACAATGATCAGGAATGACGTTCTCATTCCATTGTTGCCACCCACCCAAGTTATCCCCATCATGGCCCCATATTTATAACAAGAGTTTTACTTTATGAAGTGCCCCATAAATCAAATTGAGGATTTATAAGAAGCCCTTTTATTTCATAGATCTAAACACAGATTGGATGCTTGGATAAATATTGTACCATTTTTATAAAATGCTAACAACTAAAATACCATTAAATACTACAGAACCAATAAATAAACCAGCATTTCAATCCAGACATATTATTAAAGGAGGAAGCAATCAGATCTATAAAGTAGTTCTACATTATAGGAGGCTAAAATAAGCCAGATGCTTTAAATTTTGTTTGGTTTTTGTTTAACACAATATGTTCTGATGTACTTTGCCATCACTAATCTAAAAAGCCACACTTAAATCAAGTACTTTAGTTTCTCCCAATTCTAAATGATATGTGCAATTTAAAATGCTCTATCACTGGCCTTTAATGGCCTCAAATGAATAATACCCATTTGAGATTATTTATTTTGATGTCAACAATATTTCTAAAATTAAAAAGTAATACATTTTGCTCTTATTTACATGTGCCAATCTCTTTGTTGTAAATTGGAATTTCAGAATTCTTTCAACATTTTGAATTCTCCTAGGTATGTTAGTGAAAGTCATTCAGTCATGTCTGATTCTTTGCAACCCCATGGACTATTTACTCCATGGAATTCTCCAGGCCAGAATACTGGAGTGGGTAGCCTTTCCCTTCTCCAAGGGGATCTTCCCAAAGCAGGGATCAAACCTAGGTCTCCCACATTGCGGGAAGGTTCTTTACCAGCTTTAAAGCCCAATAATAATGGGGTGGGTATCCCTTCTCCCATGGATCTTCCTGACCCAGGAATCAAATCAGGGTCTCCTGCATTGCAGGTGGTTTCTTTACTAACTGAGCTATCAGGGAAGCCCCTTGATGTTATTTATTCCTAATCCTTTATGAAGAAGGCTTGATGTGGACTGTTTTCAGACACTAGTTTTAATACAGTTTTATCTTCTGTTGGTATCTCTGTTACATGTTTAAAACTAAGAAGCAAAGAAATGGAATTGCATGTAGTGTCCCCAAAGCATCAACAAATATTTACTAAGGATTTCTCCTGAAGACTTAAAGTAAAAATTATACTGGCTTCTGCTGTGGAGCTAGTAATGACCTGAAAACATAAATGGTCATGTCTGAGCCTTAGTCAGTATGAATTAAAGAAGTATATAGAAAACTGGCTTTGGAATCTGTTAAATCTACTCTAGGATACTCACTATGTCACTCTTGTAAATTATGTAAGCTTTCTAAATATCAATTTATAAGAATAAATAAATGCTATGTTATAATAATAGGATTAATTTCTTTGTCTTAATCACACATGTATGTGTTACATGCTCTGTGACTGGGGAAATTATCTATCTATTCTGTTTCCCTATCAGAAAATAATGAGTTCTCTTGAAGGAGCCATAAGTCTACAGGAAGAAAAGAGCTACATACATCAAATTATTATGTAGAGAATTGTAAGAGACAGTCCTGTTAAAGTTCAGTTATAATTTAATGCTAAGTATGTGCTTTCTGAAAAAGAGGATGGTTTATTAATGTTTTTTCTATTCATGCAGATTAACAAGATACCATCACTGTTCTAAAAAAAAAAAGATCTATTAGTTTGCTAGGGCTGTCATAACAAAATACAACAGAGTGTATGGCTTAAACAATAGAAATTAATTTTCTTAGTTTTGAAGGCTAGAAATTCAAGTTCCAGATGTCATTAACTCTGGTTTCTTCTGAAAACTTCTTTCCTTGGCTTGAAGATGACCCCTTTTTCTCTTTTATGATGAGGTTGTTATCTGTGTCCTAATCTCCTCTTATAAAAATACTAACTATATTGGAAAAGGCCCCCAACACATATAACCTTATTTACATTTCTTATCTCTTTATCCAGAGACCAAATTGCCAATACACATTAATGGATCATAGAAAAAGCAAAAGGATTCCAGGAAAAAAAAAAAAAACTACATCTGCTCCATTAACTACAGTAAGGACTTTGACTGTGTGGATTGCAACAAAGTGGGAAATTTTTTAAGAGATGGGATTACCAGACCACCTTACCTGACACATGAAAAACCTATATGCAGGTCACAAAGCAACAGTTAGAATTAGACATGAAACAATGAACTGGTTTGAAATTGGGAAAGGAGTACATCAAGGCTGTATATTGTCACCCTGTTTATTTAACTCACATACAGAGTACATTATGTGAGATGCCAGGCTGATGAAGCACAAGCTGACATCAAGATTTCCAGGAGAAATAAAAGTAACCTCATATATGCAGATGACACCACCCTTATGGCAGAAAGTGAAGAGGAACTAAAAAGCCACTTAATGAAGATAAAAGAAGAAAGTGAAAAATCTGGCTTATAACTCATCATTCAAAAAACTGAGATTATAGCATCTGGTCCCATCACTTCATGGCAAATAGATGAGGAAAAAATGGAAACAGTGATAGAGTTTATTTTCTTGGGCTCTAAAACCACTGTAGATGGTGACTGCAAGCATGAAATGAAAGGACGTTTGCTCTTTGGAAGAAAAGCTGTGACAAACCTAGACAGCATATTAAAAAGCAGAGACATCATTTTGCTAACAAAAGTTTATCTAGTCAAAGCTATGATTTTTCTAGAAGCTATGTACAGATGCTAGATTTAGACCATAAAGAAGACTGAGCACTGAATTGGTGCTTTTGAACTAGGGTACTGGAGAAGACTCTAGAGTCCCTTGGACTGCAAAGAGATAAAACCAGTCAATCCTAAAGGAAATCAACCTTGAATATTTATTGGAAGGACTGATGCAGAAGCTGAAGCTCCAATACAATGGTCACCTAATGCAAAGAGCCAGCTGATTGGAAAAGACACTGATGCTGGGAAAGATTGAGGGCAGGAGGAGAAGGGGGTGACAGAAGATGAGATGGTTGTATGACATCACTGACTAAATGGACGTGAGTTTGAGCAATCTCCGGGAGATAGTGAAGGACAGGGAAACCTGGAGTTCTGCAGACCATGAGGTTGCAAAGTGTGGGACATGACAGAGACTGATGAACAAAAATCTCATTGAAAGCCTTAATACCCAAAAGAGTCACATTCTAAGATACTGAAATTTAGAACTTAAATGAATTTGGGGCAGTAACAATTTAGCCGATAACAAACGCCTTTTCACAAAATCCTAAAGTCAGTATCATTGGGGACAAGTATCTACACAATCAAAACAGAAAATGAGGGAATGTGTGGGTGGAGAATGTGTGGTATATTACAAAGAAAGATAGTTGGATTAATCAGCAAAGCAAGCTGTTCTAGCACTTTTACTTCTTTATATTCACCCAACCATTTATTGCTATCTGTATTTATATTTAGCTATTTCATGATTTTGTTGATTCCTTTCACTTCAAAATAATTGAGGTAAGTACAATCCTTGATATATGTCTCATAGGTTAAAAAAGAAGAAGAAGAAGAAGTGAGGTATCAGTACAAACAGAAGATGGAAAATGGCCCTAAAAATTCTGCCAGACCCATCCAAATTTTTACAATAAGTAAATACAATTTTTTGGTTAATATTAACTATAAGAACTATGGGTACATCTTAGTTGTTTGATACACATGTATGCCAGAAGAACTTGAATATAAATAATAATGCAAAAGGTTATATGTTTTGGAATAATAGATTTAAAATACACTAAAATTTATTTGTTTTAACTTTGACTTGGTCAAAGACAGTCTTTCTGTTTGCATTCATAAGTTAACTGAATTATTTCTAGTTATGCATTTATTGGGCTTCCCTGGTGGCTCAGATGGTAAAGAATCTGCTTGCAATGCATGAGAGACAAGTTCAGTCCCTGAGTTGGAAAGATATCCTGGAGAAGGAAAGGATAACCCACTCTAATATTCTCACCTGGGAAATCCCACAGACAGAGGAACCTGTAAGGCTATAGTCCATGGTGTCGCAAAGAGTCAGACACGAATGAATGACAAGCTTGTATTTATTACTATATACAAATGAATAATAGCATAACTACTATAGTACTATATGTGGTAGCATTTACATTCTTAAATAGATAAACTCTGAGGAGGTAAAGTGAGAAATTTATTCTGCTGCAGGGAGTAACCCTTATGTAAAACACTAAGATATGTTGGTGATTATGGACAAGTTTAAAGTCTTGAGATCTAATTCACAGTAAACACTAAAAGCATTGAATAAGAACTTTTACTGTAATAAAATATAGGAAGGAATGGGCTAAAAAAGGAATATAAATTTTATGAACTCCTATGCCAAAATCAAATTTTAGCACATTATTAGGTATTCATTCATGGGATTAAATTATTAGGAATATAAGAGGTCTTCAGTTGACTGGGTAAATCACAACTTGGAAATGTGAATATTTCTTAAATATATATTAATATTTTAAAAGTAATCAGTAATTAAAATATCTTTCATGGATCACAGTGTTATCATAGTGAAGGGGTTTGCATAAATCAAGGAAGCTATAAGCTGGGTTGCCATGCCATGCAGGGCAATCCAAAATAGATCGGTCATAGAAGAGACTTCTGACAAAATGTGGTCCCCTGGAGAATGGAATGGCAAACCACTCTAGTATTTTGTCATGAGAAGCCCATGAACAGTATAAAAAGACAAAAAGATATGACACTGAAATATGAGGCCCCTAGATCAGAAGGTATCCAATATGCTACTGGGGAAGAAGGAAGGACAATTACTAATAGATCCAGAAGGAATGAAGAGTTTTGGGCCAAAATGACAGAATGATCTTGGTTCATTCCAAGGCAAACCATTCAGCATTACATTAATTCAAGTCTATGCCCCAAGCACTGATATCAAAGAAGCTTAAGTTGACCAGTTCTATGAAAATGTATAAGACCTTCTAGAACTAATACCAAAAAAAAAAAAAAAAATGCTTTTCATCATAGGGGATTGGAATGCGAAAGTAGAAAGTCAAGAACTACCTGGAGTAACAGTCAAGTTTGGCTTTGGGATACAAAATGAAGTTAGGGCAAAGGGTAACAGAGTTTTATCAAAAGAACACACTGGTCACAGCAAATGCCCACTTTTAGAAACACAAGAGATGATTCTACACATGGAGGTCACCAGATAGTCCATTCCAAAATCAGACTGATTATATTCTTTGCAGCCAAAGATGGAGAAGCTCTATATAGTCAGCAAAAACAAGATCTGGAGCTGACTATGACATAGATCATGAACTCCTTATTGCAAAATTCAGGCTTAAATTGAAGAAAGAAGGTTAAACCACTAGGCCATTCAAATAAGATCTAAATCAAATCCCTTATGATTATACAGTGGAAGTGACAAACTGATTCAAGGGATTACATCTGGTAGCCTTCCCTGGTGGCTTAGATGGTAAAGAATCCACCTGCAATGTGGGAGACCTGGGTTTGATCCCTGGGTTTGGAAGATACCCTGGAGGAGAGCATGGCAACCCACTCCAATATTCTTGCCTGGAGAATCCCCATGGACAGAGGAGTCTGGCAGGCTGCAGTCCTGCAGCCTGAGGTTTCAAAGAGTTGGACATGACTGAGTGGCTAAGCACACAGCACAGGCAGAGTGCCTGAAGATCTATGACAGAAGCTAGTAACATTGTACAGGAAGTGGTGACCAAAACCACTCCAAAGAAAAAGAAATGCAAGAAATTAAAGTGGTAGTCTAAGGAGGCTTTACAAATAGCTGAGAAAAGAAGTGAAAGGCAAGAGAGAAAGGGAAAGATATACCCAGCTGATTGCAGAGTTCCAGAGAATAGCAAAGGAGAAATAAGAAAGCCTTCTTAAGTTAACAAAGCAAAGAAATAAAGGAAAACCACAGAATATATAAGACTCAAGATATCTTCCAGAAAACTGGAGATATCAAAGGAACATTACATGCAAGAATGGGCATGATAAAGAAAATAAATGGTAAGGACCTAATAGGAGAAAAATAGATTAAAAAGAGGTGGCAAGAATACACAGAAAAACTATACCAAAAAAAAAGTTCTTAATGATCCATATAACAGCAATGGTCCCTTACCTAGAGCTAGATATCCTGGAGTGTGAAGTCAAGTGGCCCTTGCTGCTGCTAAGCTGCTGCTGCTGCTAAGTCGCTTCAGTCGTGTCTGACTCTGTGGGACCCCATAGACGGCAGCCCACCAAGGTCCGCTGTCCCTGGGATTCTCCAGGCAAGAACACTGGAGTGTGCTGCCATTTCCTTCTCCAATGCATGAAGAGAAAAGTGAAAGTAAAGTCGCTCAGTTGTGTCTGACTCTTAGCAGCCCCATGGACTGCAGCCTACTAGGCTCCTCCATCCATGGATTTTCCAGGCAAGGATACTGGAGTAGTGTGCCATTGCCTTCTCCAAGTGGGCCTTAGGAAGCATTAAGAACAAAGCTAGTGGAGGTGATGGAATTGCAGCTGAGCTATTTAAAATCATAAAAAAAGAAGCTTTAAAATGCTGCACTCAATATGCCAGCAAATTTGGAAAAGTCAGCCATAGCCACAGGACTGGAAAAGATCAGTTTTCATTTCAATCCCAAAGAAGGGCAATGGCAAAAAATGTTCCAACCACCATACAAATGCATTCATTTCACATGCTAGCAAGGAAATGCCAACAGTTCTTCCAGCTAGGCTTCAACTGTACATGAATGGAGAAGCTGGGTTTAAATGTATAAGCTGGATTTAAAAAAGGCAAAAGAACTAGAGATTCAATTGCCAACATTCACTGGAACATACAGAAAACAAGGGAATTCCATAAAAACATCTACTTCTGCTTCATTTACTATGGAAAAGTCTTTGACTGTGTAGATCATAATAAACTGTGGAAAATTTTTCAAGAGATGGGAATGCCAGATCACATTGTCTCCTGAGAAACCTGTATGCGGTTCAAGAAGCAACAATAGGAACAAGACATAGACCAACAGACTGGTTCAAAATTGGGAAAGGAGTACAACAAGGCTTGTATTGTCACCCTGCTTAGTTAACTTATAGGCAGAGTACAGACTGAGAAATGTTGGGCTGGATGAATGACAAACTGGAATTAAGGTTGCCGAGGGAAATACCAACAATCTCAGATATAGAAATGATAACACTATAATGGCAGAAAGTTAAGTTTCAATAAAGAGTTCCTTGATGATGGTCAAAAATGAGAGTGAAAAACCTGACTTGAAACTCAACATTAAAAACAAAACAAAACTAAGATTACGCCATCCAGTCCCATCACTTCATTGAAAATAGAAGGGTAAAAAGTAAAAGCATGACAGATTTTATTTTCTTGGGCTTCAAAATCACTGCAGATGGTGACTGCCACCATGAAATTAAAAGACCCTTGCTCCTAGGAAGAAAAGCTATGACAAATCTTTTGAAGAAGTTGCATCAGTTGTGTCCCACTCTTTGTGGCCCGATGGACCATAGCCCATCAGGCTCCTCTGTCCATGGAATTCTTCAGGCAAGAATACTGCAGTGGGTTGCCATGCTCTACTCCAGGTAATTTTCCTGACTCAGAGATTGAACCCATGCTTCTTATATCTCCTGCATCAGCAGGCAGGTTCCTTACCACTAGCATTACCTGGGAAACAAGACAGAATATTAAAAAGCAGAGACATCACTTTGCTGACAAAGGTCCATAAAGTCAAAGCTATGGTTTTTCCAGTAGTCATGGATGTAGTTATGGATGACTTAACATTCAGAAAACAAAGAACATGGCATCTGGTCCCATCATTTCATGACAAATAGATGGGGAAACAATGGAAACAGTGATAGACTTCATTTTCTTGGGCTTAAAGTCACTGCAGATGGTGACTGCAGCCATGAAATTAAAAGACACTTGCTCTTTGGAAGCAAAGCTATGACCAACATAGACAGCATATTAAAAAAGCAGAGACGTTACTTTGCCAACAAAGATCCATATAGTCAAAGATGTAGTTTTTCTGGTAGTCATGTATGGATGTGAGAGTGCTGAAGAATTGATGATTTTGAACTGTGGTGTTGAAGAAGACTTTTGAGAGTCCCTTGGACAGCAAGGAGATCAAATCAGTCAACCAGAATATTCATTGGAAGGAAATCAGTCCAGAATATTCATTGGAAGGACTGATGCTGAAGCTAAAACTCCAATACTTTGGCCACCTGATGTGAAGAGCTGACTCATTGGAAAAGAGCCTGATGCTGGGAAAGACTGAAGGTGGGAGGAGAAGGGGATGACAGAACATGAGATTGTTGGATGACATCACCAACTCAATAGACACAAATTTGAGCATGCTCCAGGAGTTGGTGATGGACAGGGAGGCCAGGCATGCCACAGTTCATGAGTTTGCAAAGAGCCAGACACAATTGAGCAACTGAACTGAATTGCTATATGGTTGTGAGAGTTGGACCATAAAGAAGACTGAGCACTGAAGAATTGATGTTATCAAACTGTGGTGCTGGTGAAGACTCTTGAGAGTCCTTAGGACAGCAAGGAGATCAAATGAGTCAATCCTAAAGGAAATAAACCCTGACTATTCACTGGAATGAATGAAACTGAAGCTCCATTACTTTGACAACCTGATGTGAAGAGCTGACTCATTGGAAAAGACCTTGATATTGGGAAAGATTGAGGGTAGAAGGAGAAGAGGGTGACAGAGGATGAGATGGTTGGATGACATCAGTGACCCAATGTGAGTTGAGCAAACTCCAGGAGATAGTGAAGGACAGGGAAGTCTGGCATGCTGCAGTTCTTGGAGTCACAAAGTGTAGGATAGGATTTANTGGGAAAGATTGAGGGTAGAAGGAGAAGAGGGTGACAGAGGATGAGATGGTTGGATGACATCAGTGACCCAATGTGAGTTGAGCAAACTCCAGGAGATAGTGAAGGACAGGGAAGTCTGGCATGCTGCAGTTCTTGGAGTCACAAAGTGTAGGATAGGATTTAGCAACTGAACAACACACTAAAACACATACTTGCAAATAGAAAGTTTTCAATTTCTTCCGTGTGGTCTCTTTTTTGAAAAATGTTTTGAAAAGTCAGACTTCACCAAAATTAGGAAGATGGCTGTTTATTAGTGATGTGTTAGCAAACCTTTGTATATCCTTGAGCCTTAGGTGCAAAAATGAACATAAAAATGCTTTAGTTGAAGGAAGATTCTGAGAAGTAAATTGGAAGATCTAAGAAAGCACCTGTATATTTTAATGAGGCACTCATTATTTTAAAATTGAAGTGTAATTTACATATAGAGTGTATAAATCTTAAGTGCATAGTCTGACAAATATTTACATGTGTGTACACCTACTCCCAGATGAAAATACAGACCATTTCCATCATTCCAGAATGTTTCTTTGAATCTCTTCTTACACAATAACCACTATTTTGACTTTTTAAAATATAGATAATCTTTGTCCATTCTTGAATTGCACAGAAACCACACAGAATTATACTCTTCATTTCTGGCCTCCTTTGCTCAACATGAAATCTGTGAGATTCATCCATATTGTTGGGTATGTAATTTATTTTATTACTATATAGTATTTTGTTGTATGAATAAACCACAATATTTATTCACTTGCATTTAGATTTTAGAATTTGATTTTAGAACTAAATATGAGAGGGAAAAAATAAACCTTCTAGAAGGAAAAGGATAATGTCTTTATTATTTTAGATTAAGCAAATATTTCTGAGATGGACAAGAAAAAATAAATATTAAAACTATAACTTGGATTTAATTAAGATGTCTATTTACCAAATATATATCATTAAGAAATAAATAAGTCACAGTCTAAAAGAAGATTTTTTATAATATGTATATATAACTGAAAAGTAGCTTATATAAATAATTATTAAATAAAAAAATGACCCAATTAAAAAACTGGTAGAATGTTTGAGCATCAGGTCTCAAAAGAAGATATTCAAATACCCTATAATGACATGTAAAGAGTTTGATGCCATTAAATTAATGAGGAAATGTAAAATAAAAGCATAATTATATACCATCACATAGCATTTTGATAGACAAAATAAGAAGACTGTCAATATCATCTCTTAGAGAGGAAGTAGAGTAACTGGAACTCTCATACATTATTGATGGGATAGTAAATTGGCTTGAAAAAACAGCTTGATATTACTTTCTGAAGTTATATAGTGCCTAACCTATGACTTACCAGTCATACTCTTTGGTATATTTACAAAATATATTAGTATATATGTTCACCAGAAGTTATGTATACAAATGGTTATAGGAAAATTATTTATAATGCTAAAGTGGAAGCAAATCAAATATCTACCCAAAGGTAAAGGAAAAATAAATTGTGGTATAATTACTATCAATTGTTATTAATAACACCTTTTTATGTACCCTTGGACTGCAAGGAGATCCAACCTGTCCATTCTGAAAGAGATCAACCCTGGGATTTCTTTGGAAGGAATGATGCTAAAGCTGAAACTCCAGTACTTCGGCCACCTCATGCGAAGAGTTGACTCATTGGAAAAGACTCTGATGCTGGGAGAGATTGGGGGCAGGAGGAGAAGGGGACGACTGAGGATGAGATGGCTGGATGGCATCACTGACTCGATGTACATGAGTCTGAGTGAACTCTGGGAGTTGGTGATGGACAGGGAGGCCTGGCGTGCTGCGATTCATGGGGTCGCAAAGCGTCGGACACGACTGAGTGACTGAACTGAACTGAACTGAACTGATCCTGATAACCCAATGGTGTGGTCACTCAGCTAGAGTCAGACATCCTGGAGTGTGAAGTCAAGTGGGCCTTAGAGTCAATACTATGAGCAAAGCTAGTGGAGGTGATGGAATTCCAGTTGGGCACCTTCAAATATTAAAAGATGATGCTGTGAAAGTGCTACACTCAATATACTAGCAAATTTGGAAATCTCAGCAGTGGCCACAGGACTGCAAAAATTCAGTTTTTATGCAAGCCCAAAGAAGGGCAATGCCAAAAATGCTCAAACCATTGAACAATTGCACTAATTTCACATGCTAGCAAGGCAATGCTCAAAATCCTCCAAGGTAGGCTTCAAAAGTACATGAACTGAGAACAACCAGATGTAAAAGCTGGATTTACAAAAGGCACAGGAACAACAGTTCAAATTGCCAACATCCTTTGGATCACAGAAAAAGAAAGGGAATTCAGAAAAGCATCTACTTCTGCTTCATTGACTATGCTAAAACCTTTGACTGTGTTCAGTTCAGTTCAGTTCAGTTGCTCAGTTGTGTCCAACTCTTTGAGATCCCATGAATTGCAGCATGCCAGGGCTCCCTGTCCATCACCAGCTCCCGGAGTTTATTAAAACTCATGTCCATCGAGTCAGTGATGACATCCAGCCATCTCATCGTCTGTCGTCCCCTTGTCCTCCTGCCCCCAATCCCTCCCAGCATCAGAGTCTTTTCCAACTCTTTGCATGAGGTGGCCAAATTATTGGAGTTTCAGCTTTAGCATCAGTTCTTCCAATTAACACCCAGGACCGACATACTTTAGAATGGACTGGTTGGATCTTCTTGCAGTCCAAGGGACTCTCAAGAGTCTTCTCTAACACCACAATTCAAAAGCATCAATTGCTTCGTGTTAGCTTTCTTTACAATCCAACTCTCACATCCATACATGACTACTGGAAAAACCATAGCCTTCACTAAATGGACCTTTGTTGCCAAAGTAATGTCTCTGCTTTTGAATATGCTCTCTAGGTTGGTCATAACTTTTCTTCCAAGGAGTAAGTGTCTTTTAATTTCATGGCTGCAGTCACCATCTGCAGTTATTTTGGAGCCCCCCAAAATAAATTCTGACACTGTTTCCACTGTTTCTCCATCTATTTCCCATGAAGTGATGGGACCGGATGCCATGATCTTCGTTTTATGAATGTTGAGCTTTAAGCCAACTTTTTCACTCTTCTGTTTCACTTTCATCAAGAGGCTTTTGAGTTCCTCTTCACTTTCTGCCATAAGGGTGGTGTCATCTGCATATCTGAGGTTATTGATATTTCTCCCAGCAATCTTGATTCCAGCTTGTGTTTCTTCCAGCCCAGCATTTCTCATGATGTTCTCTGCATATAATTTAAATAAGCAGGGTGACAATATACAGCCTTGACGTACTCCTTTTCCTATTTGGAACCAGTCTGTTGTTCCATATCCAGTTCTAACTGTTGCTTTCTGACCTGCATACATATTTCTCAAGAGGCAGGTCAGGTGGTCTGGTATTCCCTTCTCTTGAAGAATTTTCCACAGTTTATTGTGATCCACACAGTCAAAGGCTTTGGCATAGTCAATAAAGCAGTAGATGTTTTTCTGGAACTCTCTTGCTTTTTTGATGATCCAGCGGATGTTGGCAATTTGATCTCTGGTTCCTCTACCTTTTCTAAAACCAGCTTGAACATCTGCAAGTTCACGATTCATGTATTGCTAAAGCCTCGCTTAGAAAATTTTGAGCATTACTTTATTAGTGTGTAAGATGAGTAGATCATAACAAACTGTGGAAATTCTTAAAGAGATGAGAATACCAAAACACATTACCTGCCTGTTAAGAAACTTGTATGCAGGTCAAGTAGCAACAGTTAGATCCAGACATGGCACAATGAACTGGTTCCAAATTGGGAAAGTAGTACGTCAAGGCTGTATATTGTCACCCTACTTATTTAACTCATATGCTGAGTACATCACTGAAATACCAGGCTGGATGAAGCTAGAGCTGGAATTCTCCTGGAATTGCCAGGAGAAATATTAATAACCTCAGACATGCAGATGACACCACTCTAATGGAAGAAAGCAAAGAAGAACTAAAGAGTCTCTTGATGAAGGTGAAAGAGGAGATTGAAAAAGCTAACTTAAAGACTCTACATTCAGAAAGCGAAGATCATGGCATCCAGTGCTATCATTTCATGGCAAAGAGATGGGTAACAGTGGAAACACTGACAGGTTTAATTTTCTTGGCATCCAAAATTACTGTTGATGGTTACTGCAGCCAAGAAATTAAAAGATGCTTGTTCCTTGGAAGAAAAACTATGACAAATCTAGACAATATATTAAAAAAGCAGAGACATCACTTTGCTGACAAAGGTCCGTCTAATCAAAGTTATGGTTTTTCCAGTATTTATGTACAGATGTGAGAGTTGCACCATAAAGAAGGCTGAGCACTGAAGAACTGATGTTTTTGAAATGTGGTGCTGGAGAAGACTCTTGAGAGTCCCTTGGACACCAAGGAGATCATACCAGTCAATCCTTAAGAACATTGACCTTGAATATTAATTGGAAGGACTAATGCTAAAGCTGAAGCTACAATACTTTGGTCACCTGATGTGAAGGGCCAACTGGTTGGAAAAGACATTGATTTTGGGAAAGACTGGGAGCAAGAGGAGAAGGGGCAACAGTGGATGAGATGGTTGAATAGCATCACTGACTCAATGGACATGAGTTTGAACAAAGTCATATGTAATGAAAGACAGGGAAGCATGGTGTGCTGCAGTTCATAGCATCACAAAGAGTTGGACATGACTTGGCAAGAAGAACATAAATGTTGGCTCTGGTTCATAGCAAATATGAGGGAATTAAATGAGATTAGAAGAGAGGAAAAGAAGAGAGAAGGAGGAAATATCCTATTCATTAAACAGTTTTTAACTGCTTCACTGTAGTTAACTTATTATTTTAAAAAGGAAAACACTAAACTGTCTCATACCAGATACTTGATCAGATATCATATTTTTCAAGTTTTAAAGAATTTCTCTATCTAATGTTCTATGGGTTATCCAATGATATCCCTCTCTACCTGTTTTTCTAATTCCAGTTTCTTAGTTTTTTGTCGAGTATATGCCGTATTTCAGCATCTCATTTCCAGTTATTATCTTTCTTTGTTCAACACTGACCCATAGAAGATTTAAACCAATATTTTAGTTCTCCCAATCCACCTACCCACCTCTCCAAGCACAGTTACTGGACATGTGATATAACAGGGTTTCCTGAGTTTTGAATTTTGGATTTGGCTTAGATGGAGACTGTGTAACTAGTTTACAAGTATTAGGGACATATTTGAAATGCTCTTCAGCCACTCCACCATAAGGAATTCTGTACTGGAGAATATCATCGTCCAGCTGCAGATTCCTGTCATTTGTTAGATCTGTCTAGATTGTGACCGCAGCCATGAAACTAAAAGACGCTTATTCCTTGGAAGGAAAGTTATGACCAGCCTAGATAGTATATTCGAAAGCAGAAACATTACTTTGCCGACTAAGGTTCATCTAGTCAAGGCTATGATTTTTCCTGTGGTCACGTATGGATGAGAGAGTTGGACTGTGAAGAAGGCTGAGCACCGAAGAATTGATGCTTTTGAACTGTGGTGTTGGAGAAGACTCTTGAGAGTCCTTTGGACTGCAAGGAAATCCAACCAGTCCATTCTAAAGGAGATCAGCCCTGGGATTTCTTTAGAGGGAATGATGCTAAAGCTGAAACTCCAGTACTTTGGCCACCTCATGTGAAGAGTTGACTCATTGGAAAAGACTCTGATGCTGGGGGGGATATGGGGCAGGAGGAGAAGGGGACGACTGAGGATGAGATGGCTGGATGGCATCACGGACTCGATGGACGTGAGTCTGAGTGAACTCCAGGAGATGGTGATGGACAGGGAGGCCTGGCATGTTGTGATTCATGGGGTCGCAAAGAGTCGGACACGACTGAGCGACTGAACTGAACTGAACTCTGTGTTTAATTTTTCTCTCTTCTGTCTCTGTTCTCCCCTCTATTCTATTCTAGACTCTTGCTTTTTATACATGCTTAGTGGTCCAGCTGGAGAAGGCAATGGCACCCCACTCCAGTACTCTTTCCTGGAGAATCCCATGGACAGAGGAGCCTGGTTGGCTGCAGTCCATGGGGTCACGAAGAGTCAGACACAACTGAGCGACTTTCACTTTCACATTTCACTTTCATGCATTGAAGAAGGAAATGGCAACCTGCCCCAGTATTCTTGCTTGGAGAATCCCAGGGATGGCGGAGCCTGGTGGGCTGCCGTCTATGGGGTCACACAGAGTTGGACATGACTGAAGCGACTTAGCAGCAGAAGCAGTATGCTATCTAGGTTGGTAATAACTTTTCTTCCAAGGAGCAAGCGTCTTTTAATTTCATGGCTGCAGTCGCCATCTGCAGTGATTTTTGGAGCCCCAAAAAATAAAGTCTGACACTGTTTCCACTGTTTCCCAATCCATTTCCCATGAAGTCATGGGACCAGATGCCATGATCTTCGTTTTCTGAATGTTGAGCTTTAAGCCAACTTCTCACTCTCCTCTTTTACTTTCATCAAGAGGCTTTTTAGCTTCTCTTCACTTTCTGCCATAAGGGTGGTGTCATCTGCATATCTTAGGTGATTGATATTTCTCCCTGCAATCTTGATTCCAGCTTGTGCTTCTTCCAGCTCAGCTTTTCTCATGACGTACTCTGCATATAAGTTAAATAAGCAGGGTGACAATATACAGCCTTGATGTACTCCTTTTCCTATTTGGAACCAGTCTGTTGTTCCATGTCCAGTTGTAACTGTTGCTTCCTGACATGCATACAAATTTCTCAAGGTCTGTTAAACACCTATAAAATTAGAGACATTGCAGTCAATCCCTTACTATAGTAAGACTTTGTCATTAAAAGTTTTCCTTCTCATTTGTTTCTATGAAAGATATTTCAAAATTTTCCCAATTTTCACTGCATTATGGGGGCAGTGCTTTCAGTTCCACCATATAGTGCTGAAAAATTGATGAGATCGTTTGAACAGTGGGGATATTAATGGATAAATCAATTTAAAGTCTCAGGTTTAACTACATAGTTGATCTCTGCTTCTATCTTTGTTTATTTGTTTTAAGCTACAGAGATAAAATGATGCTATGGATCAATTTTAAAATGCATGCTTTTTTCTCCTTTGTTTCTTATAGGAATATCACCTAACTCTGTAACCTATAGGATTTCATACAGATTAGAGGCTGAAAACGTAAGATACCAAATTTGAATAACCAGCCCCTGAGTGATTCAGTGGTAGCTGTTTGAAGGAAAGCATGGAATTCATAGGAATAATTTGAAACTAGACTAAGGGATAGCTCTGAGAAGCCTGGGACAAATGATTTTGCCCTGTTGCTGCAGACAACATTTGATGTCCTGCAACACCTTTTCTTATGATTTAACCTATAGCAGTGCATTTCCTTTCTGCACATTTTGAAGTTTGCATTAAAAAATCATGGCATAATAAATGGTTTTAATGAAATATTAAGGAAGGTTAAGGGTATGATTGTTTAAAAAACACTAGAATTTTAGAAGTGTGAGAAGGGGATGGGAACTCAAGATTGCTGGAGGCCATCACTTTTGTCCTATTCACTTTGTTCTAAAAGGGTCAGCCTTTGGCAAAATTGAGAAGGTGTAAAAGATCTTTCACTTTTCTGATCAAATCACCTTTCCTCTACTAAACCTACTGATGATTATTTATGATCTAATCCCTTTTCAAGAAATTTTCTCTCAGTTTACTATCTCTTAAATACACAATTACTGATAAAAAGCCTATTTTGCATTTATAAAATGCTGGACATTCCATTTAGCCTTTTATATGTATTTTACACAATGCCATGAAATAGGAATACTACTACAACTTATTATAAGTGATCTAAGATTTAAAGATATTGAATATATTGCCTAAGTTCATAGAGCCAGTTAGTGGCAATACTGTGTTAAAAAAAAATCGTCAGCCAGCTTCTACAATCTGAACTCAGAACATTATAATGGCAAAAGAAGGACTAAATTATATGTGTGTTTGTGTGTATGTTTATGTGTGATTATTGAGGATGAAATTGTTTGATGATCCAAAGTAAAAATATCCATAGTGGTGATATGGCACATAATGGGATTTTGAGATGATGGTACGTGGAATGAGGTGGCTGTCATACTCATTCAAAATCCTGTGACATCCTCATATATTTAATTGACTGTGCTCTAATGCTTGAAATATTCATGATCAACAGCTGATAATGTTTAATTATCAAAGAGGGAAATAAAAAATTCTCCATTATATTAAAAATAATTTGCTAAACAACAACAGAAATAACAAACAGTAACTGGAGAAAGTAGTCATTCAATAAATATTGAGTCTACTGTATGCTAGGTGTTAGGGATATAATTGTGAAGACAGTGCCTCTAATTTTTCAGTTTAGAAAATTTGTGGGAAAGAAAAAGAAACACAATTATAAGAAATTTGAGATAAAAATAAAAGGTATAGAAAAATATAAAAATTAAAAAAATACCTCTCCTAACCTTGTGAGATTTTAGAAAGTTCCCTTTAAGAAATGGATTGAATTGATGAAATTAAATCTAGGAATTAAAAAATAAGCATTTTAGTTGAATGTGATGCAATAAGGCATTCTATTTCACTCCTTTAATGCCAAATAACAAAAGCTAGTCACAATCCTAAACCTCTATCTATAAGAAACAATTGTCAAATACTGTAAAAGTTAAATCAAATCAAGGACAGGCTCAAGTAGCAAACATAGAATCTAAAATCTTCAGTGCTGAATTTTGAAATTAAATATAAGGGGTGACTATATCTCTTGTCTGGATCATCAGTTTCCTTGGCATGAGTCCCAAACTTGCAAGTCAGCCCAGAAACATCTTCTGGTCACAAGGGGTAGAGGGTGTGGGCAGTAAGGAGAGTTCACTGAGACCTTTGAAGATTCCTTCTTTCCTCAAAGAGGGAAATGAATTGTAGAGAATTCAGCAAATCTGTTGAGAAAATGCTCTAATAGGAGAAAACATATAAAATTAGTAAGAAAGCAGTTGAAAAGTCAGAAAAAGAAAATCAAAAGAATAACAATTTAATTCAACAATGGTAAATAGAATTTACTTCATCAGTTCAGTCAGTTCAGTTGCTCAGTCGTGTCTGACTCTTTGCGACCCCATGGGAATCGCAGCATGCCAGGCCTCTCTGTTCCTTACCATCTCTCGGAGTTCACTCAGACTCACATCCATTGAGCCAGTGATGCCATCCAGCCACCTCATCCTCGGTCGTCCCCTTCTCCTCCTGCCCCCAATCCCTCCCAGCATCTGAGTCTTTTCCAATGAGTCAACTCTTCATGGGACTAGTGGAAAAGAACCTGCCTACCAATGCATGAGACATAAGAGATATGGGTTGGATCGCTGGGTTGAGAAGATCCCATGGAGGAGGGCATGGCAACACACCCCAGCATACTTTTGCCTGGAAAATCCCATGGACAGAGGAGCCTAGCAGGCTAGAATCCATGCATGCATGCATGCATGCTCAATTGCTCAGTCGTGTCCAGTTCTTTGCCACCCTATGGATTGTAGTCCAACAGGCTCCTCTGTCCATGGGATTTTGCCAGGCAAGAATACTGGAGTGGGTTGCCAGTTTCTTCTCCAGGAGATCTTACCAGCCCTGGGACTGAATCCACATCTCCTGTATCTCCTGCATTGACAGGCGGTTCTTTACCAATGAAACACTTGGGAAGCCTGGGCTACAGTCCATGGGGGCCCAAAGAGTTGGACAGGACTGAGTTGTTGAACACTCATTTGCACATCCATTAATAAACTCTAAATTCCTTAAGATTGAATCCACATCTCCTGTATCTCCTGCATTGACAGGCGGTTCTTTACCAATGAAACACTTGGGAAGCCTGGGCTACAGTCCATGGGGGCCCAAAGAGTTGGACAGGACTGAGTTGTTGAACACTCATTTGCACATCCATTAATAAACTCTAAATTCCTTAAGAACAAATATCATGTCTCTATTATTCACCATTGTATTCACTGAGCTCAGTGATGTAGTAAGAGTTCAATAGATGTCATGGAATAAATTCATGACTACAATCTAATTGTAGGATCCTCTACAAAATAGTGTTTTGAGTCCTTGCAGGTGCACACTGGTACCTTTCAGAGAACTTGGAAGACAATCCAAGTGCTTGTTATAGAGGTATTATTGAGGTATTAACTGTATTGTTAAACCAATTTAGGAGGACTGTTCTGCTTTCTTCATCTGCGATATACACTGTATTTCTGTTTTAGTTTTTTTTTTTTCCCCCTTTACTCCTTGTTTTCTTCTTTTCTATTCGAAGGAAAATAAACAAGATTTTTTTTTTTCCCTGATAGGGGCTGATTTAGACTTCAGTCCTTTGCCAGAGCGTAGCTGCCACAAGAAGGAAAAAATAAAGTTGATCACTCATTTAGTAAGAAGTGCTATAAAGAAACCAATTGCCTTTTACCTTGCCCAGGTGCACTTTTGCACTTTTTTTGGTGTCTTCCTTATCTAAGCATTATCACCTTAAATTCTAATTATCAGTTTATTTGTTGTCCACTCCCACTAACTGAGAACTACTTGAAGGCAGAAATTGATTGAGTACACTTGTGTAATAAACACCTCATACAGAACTTATGTAAGCATTTAAAGACTGTATAATATTAACTATATAATCAATTATTCTTACTAGAAGTAGCAAGCTATAAATATGAAAATTCATTAGAATTAAAAGATATACATTAGATATGAGCTTGATTAAATGACTTTTAAGTATCATGTCTTCCAAATGGAGTTCCGTAACACTTTGTAACATGATAAATATGTGTATGGGAGGTGTGTAGGATAATGTATGGGTAGAAAATAAAGACCTATAAACCAAAGCAGAAAATGAAGATGCAAAGTTAAGTCTGTTTCTTATAAGTATAATTATTTATTGGAACTTCTCTTTAACATGACAATAAAGCAGACACTGGCCTAGTTTATTCCTGCTGCTGCTGCTAAGTCGCTTCAGTCGTGTCTGACTCTGTGCGACCCCGTGGACTGCACCTGAAGTTAAAAACCTTCTAGTCAAAGTTCTTTTTTTTTTTAATTTCTTTTTGTTCAGCTTTGTATTATAGTATAAATAATTCTAAAACATTTCAGATTTTCAAATTCAAATATGAACTTCTCAAGAATTATGCTGCGATAGCTAAATGGCACTATAAAATAAAACAGTTGGGCTGTGAATATGAAAAAAAACTATACTCAAATACAGTTGTTCAAAGTTTTATGCATTAAATACTGAATTATGAGTTATCAGTCATTCTTAAAATGTGCATTTTATTTGAAATACTAAAATATTCCTGAAGAGACAGTAATTTGCTCTTGCTCAATGCTCCAATATATAGAAGCAGTAAGGCTTAAGCAGTGGAGATAAACTGCTCTTTTAAATTTACCAAGAGTTCTTCATATTGCTCAAAGTGGGATGAATCTGGATTTTAAAATTATTGAAACTGACAAAACGGCAGATAAGGGATGTATAAATAGCTTCAGAATTTCAGATTGGACATTGAAATTGTGTTGGGAAATGCTCTCCCTTTGCTCTGGTCAGGTTGATATTAGAGCAACAGAGATTCACGCAGATTTGAGGCAATCTTGAACCAGTGGTGAAGTTTCAACGAAGAAAAATCACATGGAGGTATTAAGAAGTCATTAAGGCTCAGTTATAGCTGAAGGAAATAACTAGTATTTATCCACCCTCTTCACGTTTGCCTCCTCCCACCTTTTTCCTCCACCACACTCACAAAGAGAGTCAGTGGGAATTTGCATTTGCCTCCAAGAATAAGGATAGAAGTTGACCATAAGCAAAATGTTTCAAGAAAATAGATGGTACTAGAAATGAAAAGACTGCTAGATTCTAAGACCATGTTATCTGACGCCCATTTCTTAAGGTGTATCTTCTTGCATTATAGTTCTTGGTATTATATCAAACCTCAACAAATTTATATTACATGCTACAAGCTGTGTTGTAAAGAAAAGGCATGAAATCACTTCTTTGTCTGAGAAATGGTAATATTTGCAACAGTAAAGCAAGACAACGAGAACTCTGGAAGGAAACTGCATGAAGACATGACAAGAAGCAACCAGGATCAATTTGCTATATTAGAGAAGTATTCCTTGGGAATCCTCAGAAATAGTAAGGAAGGTCAATCTATGAAAGACATATTTTCTGTAATCAGATAGGACTGGGGACTTGGGCTATGCTATGTTGGTATTAGAGGAAGAGAATCTGCTTTGGATAAATAACTTGGGGAGTGTAAGCCCTGGATTTATGTTGCATAGTAGAGAGTAAATCAATTAACATAAACAAACACTCATGCACTTTTTAAAAGTTTGCAGTCCAAAAGTTTGCTTGGATATTAAATGTTAGAAACCTGGGTCAAGGAAAAGGTGTCTCAAAAGCCTCTTTACCTTATCTATCTCTTCCTCTAATATTCAGTGCTTGGATACCACATGGCTGTCTCTTTCACAGTCTCCTACTTTCAAAGCTTATTGACACAACATAGATCAAAACACAGTCTTAACTGCAAACCAGCAGCTCTTTTAAAACTGTTTTTGAACAGACAGAATAGGTCCAATCTCTTTCTAATGACTCTCTACCATCTTGACAGAGGTCTTCCCTCCCTACTTTTTTTTAACCTGAACTTTGTAGGAAAATATAAAATGATGGTGAGTTGCCACTGATGGAACTTTCTAGATTGAGAACACTATCTGTAGCAGACCCTGATTTTTCTTGACAATTCAAAGCAGCAAGGACTTAGGGATTTTGAGCTGTGACAGATGGGCTAAGGGGCACTAATGAGGACAAAGGGAAATGTCACTCTCCAGGCTTTTCCTGGATCATGATGAGACATAAAGATGAGGTGGGCAGAGGGGTGATGTTAAGCTGTAGCTATTGGAGGGAAATACATGGAATGATAGTAAAAGAAAGCAAATTGTAAGCATTAGCTCTGAAGCTATAAAATTCTGAAACACTGTTCTTGGGAGCATGATGTGACATTGTTACCACTTACACAACAGATTTGGCTTTTCTCTTAGAGAAATATTTAGAAAAATATTTAGAGAAATTAGAACATTGTTCTTAATGGTTGCTTTACACATACTGAGGCAAAAAGCCTTTCCCCAACAGTTTAATTGATTAATCACACCTTTGTTCAAGTATAACTTCCTCTTTTTTATTAGAAAACTTATTTTGGTATACCAACCAAAAATAGTTGTTAACTTTGGTTTGTGCAACTTATTCTTTTAGGGAAGAGTAATACATCTTATCTCTGTGATAATTATTTAAATGTTAATTACTGTTAATATTTTTAGAAACCAATACACTAGCCATTCTTTTGACATATAATCCTATGTGTTATGTGTAACTGCACATAAAACTTGAAAAGATCATCTGTAATTACAAGATTATTATATTTAAAAGGAAGTGCTCAATAATACAAAGTTATTAGAGTACTGATGCCTCCTTAACCAGATGTGTATAAGAGACAGCTACTGAACTGAACTTGTAGCTCTCACAGTAAAGAATCTGCCTACAACACAGGGGACCCAGAACATTCCCTAGAGAAGGGAATGGCCACCCACACCAGTAATGTTGCCTGAAGAATTCCATGGACAAATGATCCTGGTAGGCTGCAGTTCATGAGGTCGCAAAGAGCTGGACTCAACTTAGCAACATATTTTCACAGTATTATATGGCAGAAACCAACACAATATTGTAAAGCAATTATCCTCCAATTAAAAATAAATTAAAAAAATAATATATGAGACCTAGTATTGCTAGGCCACCCACACCAGTAATGTTGCCTGAAGAATTCCATGGACAAATGATCCTGGTAGGCTGCAGTTCATGAGGTCGCAAAGAGCTGGACTCAACTTAGCAACATATTTTCACAGTATTATATGGCAGAAACCAACACAATATTGTAAAGCAATTATCCTCCAATTAAAAATAAATTAAAAAAATAATATATGAGACCTAGTATTGCTGTTTAGCTCTGGGAAGCTCACCTGAATTTTGGGCAGCATAGGGCATAGAGAGAGGTATTTTTAAGAGGTATTAATTATTAAGAACAGTACTGTGATTTAAAAAAAAAGCATATTTTAAAAATTATATATCTCTATCTATCTATCTATGTGATCTGTCCAGATTAAGTTGTGGCAGGAGTACAAAATAGCAGGAAAGAAAGTAACTAGAATGGCCCTGAAATGAAAAATATTCAAGTAACACATAGGAAATAAAAGATATTGAGAAAGATATTGATAATATTTTCTAAATTGACCAGTATTTGACTCCTCACTATGGCTATAGTACTTGTGTAGCTCTAGGTTGTCCTTATACTGGTCCACTGGTCCTAAAAGAAAAATGATACTTCAATGAAAATGAAGACCAGAAAGGAAAAAGCAAAAAAATGAAAAGAGTGACAACACTTGGTAATAATGCACCACCATCATTACAATATAAAATTATTCTCTCTCATAATCTACAAAGATTGTTTTAATGTCAAAAAAAAAAAGAAACAGCTCTTGAGGGATTCAAAAGTTAATGAAATCTGTTGATTAGTTTTCTACAACTCCCCCCGAAAAATCTGCTTATCAGAGCTACAATCATATTCCAGTAGATCCTTGTATCTGTTCTCTGTTTGCATTTATTAGGGCTTCCTAAAACATAGATCTATTATAAAACTTTTTTCAAAATAAGCCTTCTAATTCCTGGGAGATATTATATATGATTGAATATCTAGTGTTGGTCTATTGTTATAGATTTTATCTCATATGAATACTCTGAGGATTGTTAACTTGTGGTTGCATATTTGTTATATTTTTAGATGAATCATTTTATTAAATAATCACATGATTAGTTCTACAACTATGATAGTTAACTTTGTGATGACTGCATTTTTCTTATATTGAAGGAGAAACTCATAGACTATATAAAAAATTGATAGCAGCTTTCAAACCTGAGTATATACTCATTAGTTGACTGATTTGGAAACTGGAGCTTAATTTCTAATAAATGAGAAGATAATTCTATAATTTAAAGTTTCATATTTCCTCCTAAGTTAGTTGAATCCAGTGATCTTGATGAAATCTAGGACCTTTAGGTTTTTTGAAACATTGATGATCACTGAACAAAGACGTACTCCTTTTCCTATTTGGAACCAGTCTGTTGTTCCATGTCCAGTTCTAACTGTTGCTTCCTGACCTGCATACAGATTTCTCAAGAGGCAGGTTAGGTGGTCTGGTATTCCCATCTTTTTCAGAATTTTCCACAGTTTATTGTGATCCACACAGTCAAAGGCTTTGGCATAGTCAATAAAGCAGAAGTAGATGTTTTTCTGGAACTCTCTTGCTTTTTCCATGATCCAGCAGATGTTGGCAATTTGATCTCTGGTTCCTCTGCCTTTTCTAAAACCAGCTTGAACATCAGGGAGTTCATAAGCTGTAATAAATAAATGTTGTCTAAGAAAATACAAGTTTTCATAATTGTTTACCAAAGCAGTAGAATACCTAAACTGACCCAATTGATATGAAAAAGAAAGTGGGAAAATATCACAGAGATGCCAGCCAGAAAGTACAGGTCCCAAAAGATTTCAGAGGGAATGGTAACAAATATCCATAAGCACGTATATCAAATGCTTTCAAATGTTTGCTAGAATACAGGTAAAGAGAAAGAAACACATCCCACCTTTTTTTAGAGAAGGTGTGACATTCATGCAAAAACCTGAATATAGTAATACAGCCTGGACAGGAGGTCAATTTAGGGGAGAATGGATACATGTAGATGTGTAGCTAAGTCCATTTGGTGTTCACCTAAAACTATCACAACATTGCTAATCAGTTATACAAAATACCCCAATACAAAATAAAAAAGTTTAAAAAAGAAGAAATAATCTGCAGACAAATCAAATTATGAATACCTAAGAAGGTAAAAAAGAATCATTATAATTTTATTTCAATAGATTTTGAGAATAAATTTTAATATTTATCTTTCAATAAGACTTCTAAATAAAGTACAAATAAACAGAAAAACCTTGACATCAAGTAGGCTCACAAAGAAGAATAAAAGCAAGAATAATTAAAATACTGATAACTTTTGATGGTTAAGTGATTACTATTGTGCCTGGCATTTCTAATTATTCTTTCATTTATTGTATATAAACCCATGAGGTAAGTATTATGATTATCTCTATTTTACAGATTACCAAACCAGGACACAAAGGTATCAAGTAACCCTTCCAAAGGTTACAAAGCAAAGTGTATCAGGACTTGTTGTAGTAGGAAAGGTCAACCTGTAGATAGAATGGTCATTGTTGTTGTTCCCTTGCTAAATCATGTTCCACTTTTTGCAACCCCATGAACTGTAGATAGAGTGGTCATAGAGCACTCCATATATGGAGATACGTATGAAGAACACTTTAACTCTTTCCTGAGAAACACTCAGGAGGGGAAGATAGACAAGTTTGCATAAATAGAAAAAAAAATTATACTTGGATAGGAAGACTTAATATTGGAAATGCTCCCTTAACATTTTATATAGTATTTATTATAGCAATTTTTCAGTAGGAATGGCCAGAAATATCCTCCAATTCCATATGTCAATATTTGTGAAATAAACTCAGTATATCCATACAATGGGATAATATGCAATTGATTAAAAATAAAAAGTATACAGGTTGATTGATATGCACTGATGTGAAAAGATAATTAAACTTAATTGGTAAGATAAAAAAAGGTATAAAGCAATGCATATAACAGTCTTATTAATCTAGAAAAAGATGTATAGATATGAATTATCACAGATATGTCTACATACATATATACAATGCAATATTACTCAGCCATAAAAAGGAACACATGGGAGTCCAATTCTAGTGAAGTGGATGAACCTAGAGACTCTTATAAAGAGTGAAGTAAGTCAGAGAGAAAAAGTAATAGCCTATATTAATAGATATATATGGAATATAGAAAAATGGTACTGATGAACCTATTGGCAGGGCAGCAATGGAAACACAAACATAGAAAATAGACTTGAGGTCACAGCAGGGAAAGGAGAGGATGGGATGAATTGAGCAGCATTAAAACACATACATTGCCATATGTAAAGTAGACAGCTAATGGGAAGTTACTGTATACCACAGAGACCTCAACCTGACACCCTGTGACAACCTAGAGGGGTGGGATGGGGTAGAGGTTGGAGAGTTCAAGAGGAAGAGGACATATGTACACTTATGGATGATTCACAATATTACAGGCTTCCCAGGTGGCTCATTCTAATCCCAAATAAATGCAATGCCAAAGCATGTTTAAACTACTGCACAATTGAACTCATCTCACATGCTAGCAAAGTAATGCTCAAAATTCTCCAAGCTAGGGATCAACACTATGTGAACCGAGAACTTCCAGATGTTCAAGCTGGATTTAGAAAAGGCAGAGTAACCAGAGATCAAATTGCCAACATCTTCTGGGTCATAGAAAAAGCGAGAATTCCAGAAGAAAAAATCTACTTCTGCTTCATTGACTTCACTAAAGCCTTTGCCTGTGTGGATCACAACAAACTGTGGAAAAATCTGAAAGAGATGGGAATACCAGACCACCCTACCTGCATCCTGAGAAATCTGTATGCAGATCAAGAAGTAACAGTTCAAAGCAGAAATATAACATGGACTGGTTCCAGATTGGGAAAGGAGTACATCAAGGCTGTATATTGTCATCTTGCTTATTTAACTTACATGCAGAGTATATCGGCGGAGAAGGCAATGGCACCCCACTCCAGTATTCTTGCCTGCAAAATCCCATGGATGAAGGAGCCTGGTAGGCTGCAGTCCAGGGGGTCTCTAAGAGTCAGACATGACTGAGCAACTTCACTTTCACTTTTCACTTTCATGCATTGGAGAAGGAAATGGCAACCCACTCCAGTGTTCTTGTCTGGAGAATCCCAAGGATGGGATATGTCGTCTCTGGGGTCGCACAGAGTTGGACACCACTAAAGAGACTTAGCAACAGCAGCAGCAGAGTATATCATGCAAAATGTCAGACTGGATGAAGCACAAGCTGGAACCAAGATTGCTGGGAGAAATATAAATAACCTCAGATATGCAGGTGACACCACCCTTATGGAAGAAAGTGAAGAGGAAATAAAGAGCCTATGGAAGAAAGTGAGGAGGAACTAAAGAGCTTCTTGATGAAGGTGAAAGAGGAGAGTGAAAAAGCTAGCTTAAATCTCAACATTCAAAAATCGAAGATCACGCCATCCAGTCCCATCACTTCATGGCAAATAGATGGGGAAAAAATGGAAACAGTGACAGACTTTATTTTGGGGGGCTCTAAAATTACTGCAGATTGTGAGTGCAGCCAAGAAAATAAAAGATGCTTGCTCCTTGGAAGAAAAGCTATGACAAAACTAGACAGCATATTAAAAAACTGAGACATTACTTTGCTAACAAATGTCCATCTCATCAAGGCTATGGTTTCTTCACTAGTCATGTATGGATGTGAGAGTTGGACTATAAAGAAAGCTGAGTGCCAAAGAATTGATGCTTTTGAACTGTGGTGTTGGAGAAGACTCTTGGGAGTCCCTTGCACTGCAAGGAGATCCAACCAGTCCATCCTAAAGGAAATCAGTCCTGAATATTCATTGGAAGGACTGATGCTGAAGCTGAAACTCTAATACTTGGGCCACCTGATGCGAAGAACTGACTGTTTGGAAAAGACCCTGATGCTGAGAAAGACTGAAGGTGGGAGAAGGGGATGACAGAGAATGAGATGGTTGGATGGCATCACTGACTCAGACATGAGTTTGAGGAATCTCTGGGAATTGATAATGAACAGGGAAGCCTGGCGTGTTTCAGTCCATGAGGTTGCAAAGAGTCTGGCACAACTGAGTGACTGAACTCTACTGAACTGAACTTGTAGCTCTCACAGTAAAGAATCTGCCTACAACACAGGGGACCCAGAACATTCCCTAGAGAAGGGAATGGCCACCCACACCAGTAATGTTGCCTGAAGAATTCCATGGACAAATGATCCTGGTAGGCTGCAGTTCATGAGGTCGCAAAGAGCTGGACTCAACTTAGCAACATATTTTCACAGTATTATATGGCAGAAACCAACACAATATTGTAAAGCAATTATCCTCCAATTAAAAATAAATTAAAAAAATAATATATGAGACCTAGTATTGCTGTTTAGCTCTGGGAAGCTCACCTGAATTTTGGGCAGCATAGGGCATAGAGAGAGGTATTTTTAAGAGGTATTAATTATTAAGAACAGTACTGTGATTTAAAAAAAAAGCATATTTTAAAAATTATATATCTCTATCTATCTATCTATGTGATCTGTCCAGATTAAGTTGTGGCAGGAGTACAAAATAGCAGGAAAGAAAGTAACTAGAATGGCCCTGAAATGAAAAATATTCAAGTAACACATAGGAAATAAAAGATATTGAGAAAGATATTGATAATATTTTCTAAATTGACCAGTATTTGACTCCTCACTATGGCTATAGTACTTGTGTAGCTCTAGGTTGTCCTTATACTGGTCCACTGGTCCTAAAAGAAAAATGATACTTCAATGAAAATGAAGACCAGAAAGGAAAAAGCAAAAAAATGAAAAGAGTGACAACACTTGGTAATTTTTTTTTTTACTAGAGTGAATTTAAACTTTTAACATTATTAAATTGCCTATATTATAGTCCCATTATTAGATTGGTCTATAAAGAAAGCTGAGCACGGAAGAATTGATGCTCTGGGACTGTGGTGTTGGAGAAGACTCTTTAGGGTCCCTTGAATTGCAAGGAGATCAAATCAGTCCATCCTAAAGGAAATCAGTCATGAATATTCATTGGAAGGATTGATGCTGAAGCTGAAACTCCAATACTTTGGCCACCTGATACGAAGAATTGACTCACTGGAAAGGACCCTGATGATGAGAAAGATGGAAGGCAAGGGGAGAAGGGGAAGACAAAGGATAAGATGCTTGGATGGCATCACCAATTCAATGGACATGAGCTTGAGTAAGCTCCAGGAGTTGGTCATGGACAGGGAAGCCTGGCGTGCTGTGGTCCGTGGGGTTGCAAAAAGTCGGACATGACTGAGCAACTGAACTGAACTGATAACATTTTCTGTTATCTTTAATCTTTTTTTTTTTTTTTGTGTGATTTATTAGGATATAGACTGTGTACTAAATGATATTGTAGCATTATGACTACTTCTCTTAAACAGGAGAATAATAGTATAGTTATGTAGATGAATGTACTTATGTAGGAGATTTGAGAAGTAAGGAGTTGAACTGTTATGTCTGCCCCTTCCCCTCAAACTGTGTAAAAATATGTATGTCTTTACATACACAGCTTCCCTGGTGGCTCAGATGATAAAGAATCTGCCTGCAATGCAGGAGACCTGAGTTCAGTCCCTGGGTTGGGAAAATCCCCTGGAGAAAGGCATGGCAACCCATTCCCATATTCTTGTCTGGAGAAATAAAAATCAATTGAATGTGGCATAATAGGCCACCTGATGCAAAGAGCCAACTCATTGGAAACGACCTTGATGCTGGAAAAGGTTGAAGGCAGGAAGAGAAGGGGTGACAGAGGATGAGATGGTTAGATGGTATCATTGATTCAATGGAAATGAGTTTGAGCAAATTCTGAGATAGTGAAGGACAAGGAAGCCTGGAATGCTGCAGTCCACGGAGTCAGAAAAAGACACCACTGAGCAGCTGAATGACAACAAATTCCTGTTTTGTCAATATAAGAATATAGCTTTGCTAGAAAGTTTTGAAAATATAGAGTATACTTTTCAAATACCATGCTCTGCTATGGACCTCAGAGACAAACTTTTAATTTTTTTTTTTTCAAAAGCACTACAAATAAATTAATAACAAATATATTTCATTGATACTTCTGGGACCAAACCTTGTGGAACTCCAATGCTGATTGATTGAAGAGAGCAAGAAGAACCAGTCATGGTACAATCATATAATAAAAGAAAAAAGTTATTTATGTATAGCTTTTTAAAATATTATGAAGTATCTGTCCATTTACTCATTTATTCATTCATCCACTAAATTTTACTGTGTGCCTAATATAAACGAGGGCTTCCCTGGTGGCTCAGACAGTAAAGTATCTGGCTGCAATGTGGGAGACCAGGGTTCAACCCCTGTGTCAGAAAGATCCCCTGGAGAAGGTAATGGCTACCCACTCCAGTATTCTAGCCTGGAGAATTCCATGGACAGAGGAGCCTGGTATGCTTCAGTCCATGGGGTCGCAAAGAGTTGGACACAACAGAGTGACTAACACATTCACACTCACCAGGCAGTAAGTGAAGCGTTGGTTCTGTTCAATTCAGTTCAGTCGCATAGTGGTTAAAAAAAGTGGTTAAAAAATAGGTTATGCTTCTTCCCCTTTGGATCCTAGGATTCACAGCACAAAATAGATATTACAAAGTAAAAATCAACACATATTTCTTTATACATTGTATATTATACATACTTCTTTTTTTGCTGCTTATTGCAAGTAGTATTTTTAAAAGACCATTCCAGTCCTCCACTCAGAACTTCTAGTGACTTCCTATTTGAATCAGAATGATACTTCAAACCCTTCCCTTGGCCTATGGGGACTAAATGTTGGTGACTGTTTTCTGACTCTTCTGCTCCTTTCCTTACCCACTATAGTCATGCCATCTTCATTGCTGCTTCTCAGTCACACCAACGTGGGTTTCACCTAAGGCTTTAAATTTCCTAGTCATTGATCCTAGCTCACTTTGCCTCCAAATCCCTTATGGTCTAACTTGTTCTTTTCAGCTCTCAGAGATCTTCATCCACCATTGGAATAACCCTATCCTCCAATCCATAACTTAATTTATCTGATTCTTCCTCATTGTTTTTAACAACACCATGGCATATCACATCATCATGTGATTATTGTCAGACTCTCTTCTAGAATTCTAGCTTCATGAAACTAGGGATATGATTTTCATCACTGCCTTATCTCCAACATCAAGAACACTGCCTGACATTTAATAAGAACTTAATGAATATTTGTGAAACGAATGAATAAATAAATGGAAAAAAGAATAAACAGTTTCCTAGTAATGAAGCTTTTAAATTTGCACTGTTAGAATATTTAATATTATAAATACATCATAATTTATTTAATGAATCTATTTTTAGCCATTAAACTAATTTCCTTTGTTTTTTGTTTTCATAAACAATGCTGTTAGGAACTGCACTGTGGTTAATCATCTTGTATTATTTATTTAGGATAAATTCCAGGAAGTAATATTTTTCAAAGACTATGTAGTTGTTCAGGCAATATTAGGGAATGAAAAAATATCTACTAATATTATTGCTAAGGAATGTCTCTATCTGAAATAGACTGAAGGTCACTAGGGGGTTAAATGCTAAACTCTCTGTTTAACAGCGAACTTCAACTCAAATTATTTGGGCACATTTCCATTCTTCTAGTCATGGTTTCTGTTGTATTCACCAGTCACAATTTTTAATCACAGTTTATATAGGAAGGTAGCACAAATGTGAGTTCTAATGTGTATAATATATATGCCTCAGAAATTTTTAAAAATCTTGATTCTAAAAATCCAATAACTTTATTTTAAGGATCAGAATAGGAAACATAAATAAGGACACATACAGTGATCTATCCACAACTAGTTGACTGGGAAGTAGATTAAAATCTTAAGTTATTGCTGAAGTTACCCAAGTTAAAAAAGACTCAAATATAAGAGCTGAAGCCATCAAATTTTCTCAAGTCAGCAGCACTATTTCCTGCAGAGATAATCTATACAAGTAGTATTTATCATTTAAACAGTCCTGGTTCAAAGATCATTGATGATGTTATATTGTCAAAAGAAAGAACTTCTAACTGACAGTTTATTCAGCATGAGAAGGAAAGAATGAAGGAGGCTATTTGCATTTAGCTCACATTATAAAATGAAGCGAAAGTAAAGAGAACACTTTCCAAATGTGACACCAACTCCCCCCTCCCTCTTTTTTATTGAAGCTGTGTTTTAGTTTAGGAAGAAATTCTGAATTGACACTTAAATAGTGGCAGGGCAATTCTCCCCTGCTTTGTGAAACGGTCTCTGGAAATGTACAATTATGCTGTCATCTTTAGCACTCCACATTGGACAGAGTTTAATTATTAATGTGTTTTCCTCCGAGAATGACTCGATCATGTCACAACTCTAGACAAATACAGCTAATGCAAAATCATAAAATATTCACTTGAATACTGCTGAACTGACAGGAAATTAATTCTATGAACACTTTTGATATTACCAGAAAATTAGTTTCAAATGCCTAAGACTGAAATAAATGTGTTCATAATTTGCTCAAGGGTAACGCTCATCTTGCAATCAGTTGGTGTCTTTTTAAAAATGTTACAAGTATTCAACATGGCTTTATGATAAAGAGGACAGCTAATGTAATGTATTATTTGTAGACAGTATTTTACTTGTAAACAGCAGGAAGTGAAAAATTGCTCTCTCAGAAATATTTAAACTCCAGTAATATTCTGCTATTTATCATTTTGTAGAACTGAAGAAGTGCCATCAAAAAAAATTTTTTTTCAGAGACTGAGAAGCTTACAGAATGGTAATGGGATTTCAAACTTTTCACTTCAGATCACTCTCCCAAATTTTATAAAATATCTGAAAATGATTGAAAATGTTTAGCATCTTAAACATTGGTATCCAGCATTGGACAAATTAGAGATACCATGTTTTTTGATAGCTAAATACGCCTAAAAGTATCCTCCAAAGAAAAGAAGAAACTTACTCCCTCCTCTGTGTTTGTCCAGCAATTTGCATAAATTTTAAAATTATTTCATATTTGTGTACACAGTTTCACTCTTGCACGATTAAAATCTCAAAAATATTGCTAACTTCTATCCTTAGTGTGTAGTCAAGTGCTTGATGCAAAGACTATATGCATAAATCATTTGGTAGATAATTGAATGAATGGAAAAGAAGGATAGATGAGAAGAATTTCATTAAAGTATTAATAAGGAAGATCAGTCAGTATAGAGTAAATCCATTTTTACAATAAAAAATAACCTCTAAACAACAATTTTAGCTATTTCTGAGGACAGCTTCCCCAGATAGCAATGACTTCTGCTTTTCTGTAAACTATTCTGGACATATAAAGGTAAAATTTAAATGGCCAAAATTTGCTATAACTAATTGATGAAAGCTGTGCTAATGAGATGTTTCCTTCCAAGAATTTCAAATGTGACTCATTGTTAGAGGTAAGTCATATTTGATTGCATTTTACTGAGAAAGTTCTCCAACATATAATGAAAGTCATATTTCTTTCCTCTCAGAGTTCCAGCTTCTGTTCCTTCTAATAAGTGCTCCTTCTAGGTTAAGCTAATCATAGTCTATTTCTATCAATAGAAACCAAAAGAAACTTGATTCACATAGTAATGTATTGTAAAACATGTTTTGACAGTGTCTCACTGGACTAATTTTATGTTTTAAACAAAATAAGCTATAGAGCTATGTCTAGTGTTCTTAGCTCTTTCATGCTTTTTTCATAGACATACATTTTATGTAATGTGATAAAAGGATTATTATAATTGTTGAACATTCATTTTATATCATCTGCAAATATGCTGCAATAAAATATTAAAAGGAGCATGGTTATTAATGAACCACACCAGTAAGATTTTAGTTTAATAGTTTTAACTTATTTTAAAAATTACAAGAAATGAGGTTGTTCATTATGCCATGAAGCTACTTCTTGTAATGAGAAATTGAATGGGAGCCTGAGTTAAATATGACTGTATAAATGCAAAAAGGCAAAATGAACAAAATTGAATATATTCATAGACAGTGAAATATAGCAAATTAATTGAACAATGAAAATATGAAAAATAATGGCTGTGTCTTTTTAAACTCAATGTTTTAATATTATCTTTAAAAGGGTGTTAAAATGCATACTAAACTTTGATACCTATTTTTTTTTCTTTTTTCTATTTTTCTTCCAGGAATGGTTATTGATTCATGTTTACTAAAATGCAGACTATCATGTTTACTGATTCATTCTGCAAACAAGTACTCAAAACATATTATAAACAAGGCATCGACCAAGTGCTAAAAATAATACAATGGTGAGAAATTGTTCCTATCTTTAAGTAGTTTTTAATCTAGTGGCAACAAGAAAGTGACAAAAAGTTACCATATAGATTAAAATATGTCTGAATGCTGAGAATAATATATAAATTTTACATGAAAGAAAAGGGGAATTGTATTCAAAAGTACAGTTTTGAGAAGATTAAGTAATAAGATAACTTTAACAAGATGGAATTAGTCAGGAAAGGACGTTTTGCAAGATGAAGATACTTCTAGTTATGCAGAGTTATATGAGGAAAAGAATTCTTGCTGAAATAAAAAGGATATTCAAAGACTAGCATTTAGTTAACTAGTTAACAAAGTTAGCATCTAGGTAACCTGAGTGTTGCTGGAAAGGAGATTATCTTCCTCAGCCAGTAGTCAAATCTCCTTATATTTACAAATAAACTTATTATTTTCATGTTGCAGCAAACTAATAGAGCTGTTTTCACTCCCTGAATATATTTCTTCTTTTCCCATTATCTTTTAAAACAATCTCAGTCGGATTTTCATGTATATTTTCACTAGGTCATCTACATTGTTAAATCCAATAAAAAATTCTTTGTGTAATATTCATGGACTACCAAAAGGATTTGATCATTTTCCTCCCTAGGTCCTTTTTCTTCACCTAGCTTCCAAATAACCCTATAATCATTCTTGTTTTTCTCTCTCACTTTTTATGATTTTTTTTTTTCCATTCTCTTCAACCTCTTAATAACATTGAGGTATTCCAGGGCTTAGACCACAGGTGGCTTCTTTTTTCTTGACTATTCATTCTTCGTGATTTAATCCAATGCAAATATAAGTTGAAGATTCCCAAATTTATATCAATTTAGAAAATGAAAGAGGAGAGATAAAAAGTTGGCTTAAAGATCAACATTCAGAAAATGAAGATCATGACATCTGGTCCCATCACTTCATGGGAAATAGATGGGGAAACAGTGGAAACAGTGCCAGACTTTATTTTGGGGGGCTCCAAAATCACTGCAGATGGTGACTGCAGCCATGAAATTAAAAGACACTTACTCCTTGGAAGGAAAGTTATGACCAACCTAGATAGCATATTCAAATGCAGAGACATTACTTTGCCAACAAAGGTCCGTCTAGTCAAGGCTACGGTTTTTCCTGTGGTCATGTATGGATGTGAGAGTTGGACTGTGAAGAAGGCTGAGCGCCGAAGAATTGATGCTTTGGACTGTGGTGTTGGAGAAGACTCTTGAGAGTCCCTTGGACTGCAAGGAGATCCAACCAGTCCATTCTGAAGGAGATCAGCCCTGGGTATTCTTTGGAAGGAACTGATGTAAAGCTGAAACTCCAGCGCTTTGGCCACCTCATGCGAAGAGTTGACTCATGGGAAAAGACTCTGATGCTGGGCGGGATTGGGGGCAGGAGGAGAAGGGGACGACCGAGAATGAGATGGCTGGATGGCATCACGACTCGATGGATGTGAGTTTGAATGAACTCCGGGAGTTGGTGTTGGACAGGGAGGCCTGGTGTGCTGCAATTCATGGGGTCACAAAGAGTCAGACACGACTGAGTGACTGAACTGAACTGAACTGAACTGAAGGGTTCTTAATTCTAGACTCATTTATCCAACCACCTCTAAAAGTCTGCATTTTAGTTATTGAAAAGACATTTCAAAGCTGCACCTCTGATTGCTTCTCCAATGCAAGCCATCTTTACTCAGAACTTCCCTTGTTAGGTAAAAGCAACTCCATTCTTCTAATTACTCATATCGAAACTCATGGAATAATTTTTGGCTATGCTCTTTCACTATTCTTCCTCAGATCCTGTTGATGCTAACTACACAATATATATATATCCAGAATCTGATCATTTCTTATCACCATCACTGCTACCACCTGATCTAAGTCTGTAGTCTCTTACATAAATGTGTTCCTTATTTCTAACCTAGTGTCCTTCAGTCTGTTGTTAATACCAGAGTCAAATTGATTCTGTTAAAATATAAACCAAACTCTATATTTCTTCTGTTCAAAAATTGTACAAAAATTCCTGCTCTTTCAGAGTAAAAGTCAGAGTCCTTAAAATGGCTCACTGATTATTTCTTTACCTGGAATATTCCTCTCTCAAATCCAGATTTATTTGTTATGATGGTCAATTTTATCTGTCAACTTGGCTAGGCTATAGTACCTAGTTATCCCATCAAACAGTAATCTAAGTGTTTCTGTGATGGTATTTTGTAGATGTATTTGACATCTAAAGTCAGTTGACTTTAAGTAAAGATTAGCCTTGATAATCTGAGTGTGCCTGATCAAATCAGTTAAAAGATCTTAAGAGCAGAACTAAATTTTTCCTGGAGAAGAGAAATTCTGCCTGTGACTACAGCATCAGCTCTTGCCTCAGCATGTAAGCCAATTCCTTGTAATAAATCTCTCTTTCAAAAGAAAGAAAGAAAAATATCACTACAACGGATTTAACAAAACCTAAACCATCATGACCAGGAATATCAAAAACAAAAACCATGAAAAAATTTTAAAACCACAAAAACTAATTAGCTTACAGATTCATCAAGCTTGTATTATATATGGGAATGATGTTCTATAAAGTCACCAGGAGCAATAAATTAGAGAATATTGGAAATTTGCCCTTAAGGAAAATACAGTGTTAAGTTTTGGTCACAGTATTTTTGTCAACTGATCAACCTATAACCTTAAATTATGTGTGTATTTGTTTAAACGTACCTTATTTAAAGGACATAATTGATTTATCAACATTGTACATTGTAACTTAAGCCTGAATAAAGATTATCTAACACATGGAGATCTAGCCAGTCCATTCTGAAGGAGATCAACCCTGGGATTTCTTTGGAAGGAATGATGCTGAAGCTGAAACTCCAGTACTTTGGCCACCTCATGAGAAGAGTTGACTCATCGAAAAAGACTCTGATGCTGGGAGGGATTGGGGGCAGGAGGAGAAGGGGACGACCGAGGATGAGATGGCTGGATGGCATCACGGATTAGATGGATATGAGTCTGAGTGAACTCCGGGAGATGGTGATGAACAGGGAGCCCTGGCGTGGTGCGATTCATGGGGTCGCAAAGAGTCGGACACGACTGAGCGACTGAACTGAACTGAACTGAACATGTGTATTTTCCCAATAAGGTACATTTCAGACATCTTACACTAAAGAAAACAAATTTGTAACTACTCAATCCTGTTTTGCGTCCATATAAGAGCCCCAAAATGAGAGAAAAATAGTGCTGATTAGACCACAACAGTGGACTTGTTTACAGTATGAGCTTAAAACAGGAAAGCGTACTGTCGGCCTGTTTGACTACAGTGGCAACGTGTGTCAGGTGACTCAGCTCTTTCACTTCTCCATGCATGTCTGTGAATGACCACAGCAATGGCAAGATTGATGTTTTGTATTGATTTGTGAGTTACAATTAAATTTTAGCAAGTAGATAAATTTGAAAATATAGAATCCATAAATAATGAAGATCATACACACATACCCATGATCAGTATGCACATATCCATGAATATACATAGATATGCACACATAAATCTGTGAACAAGGGGACTGAGTGCACACTCATACACACTCATATACTTGAACACTATAGTAATTCCAATCCTCCTTAACCTGCTTATTTATTTTTTATAAATGTCACCATGTTCTAATAATATATAGTATATTTATATTGTATGTTTATAATTATTTATTCATTCAGTTTCTTATTAGGTGAAGTCACTCAGTCGTGTCCGACTCTTTGTGACCCCGTGGACTGTAACCTACTAGGCTTCTCCGCCTATGGGATTCTCCAGGCAAGAATACTGGAGTGGATAGCCATTTCCTTCTCCAGGGGATCTTCCCGACCCAGGGATCGAACCCGGGTCTCCCGCATCAGAGGCAGACGCTTTAACCTCTGAGCCACCAGGGAAGCCCCTTCTTATTATCTATCTCAGATTTAATGTAAACCTTATGAGAAAAAAGAAAAAGAAGTCTTTTCTGTTCACTGATGTGTCACCCATGGCTTAGAAGGGTATTTATGATACATGCTAATAAATATTTTTCAGTGAATGAGTTAGGTCCTTGACGTAAACAGTGAGTTTTAAGATAGTTCATTTAATATTCTCTGCAATGAACTTGAAATCAGATTGCTCCCTCTAAACTTATTCTTATTGGAAATTCTAGAGCAGGCAGAATGACGCATATCTAAATAAGTTTGATGACATCTTTTTAACAAGTTTGTCTCATTCCCTGGTTGCTCAGATCTAAGAAACCAGCAGCACCGCGAGGTGGGACAATTAGTAAACAGTTTTTCCATGAAAAGTAGAACTAAAAAAAGGATTGAGTAAAACATAAAGACTTAGAATTGTGTATAAAGGTGATGGCTAAAACTGGATAAGTGTGTAAGCTGAGGAATAATATACAGACAATTCAATAGGACTGGAGAAGAAATAAAGAGGAAACTAGAGAAATTTTAAGACCACTAAATTTAAAAACAGAAGGAAGAAAATGAGATAATTAAAGATATAGTGGAGAAAATACTATTTCTATCATCTACCCATCTATCTACCTACCATCGAACTATTCCAATAGGGAAGTGCTTGATGTGCCAATGATGAAGACAAATTAATCTGTGTTTAAATAGTTTGACCCTAAGAGTGGGAAAAAATTTCTTCTTCCTTACAAGCATTAAATGTCCATTAAAACAATGGTCAATTTTAATGTCTCATAGAACTGGTACATGGATGGAAATCAAAGGCTGCTGCTGCTGCTGCTAAGTCACTTCGGTCATGTCCAACTCTGTGCGACCCCATAGACGGCAGCCCACCAGGCTCCGCCGTTCCTGGGATTATCCAGGCAAGAACACTGGAGTGGGTTGCCATTTCCTTCTCCAATGCATGAAAGTGAAAAGTGAAAGTGAAAGTGAAATCACTCAGTCGTGTCCGACTCTTCGTGACCCCCTGGGCTGCAGCCCACCAGGTTCCTCTGTCCATGGGATTTTCAAGGCAAGAGTACTGGAGTGGGTTGCCATTGCCTTCTCCAAATCTAAGGCTAACCCCTAACAAAAGCTGATTTTCCTTATGTGGCTACTTTAAGTTTAGGGGAGTAGGAAAATCTTGGAGCTAAAAGACAAAGCCGCAGTGATGGGGTGGATGAAAAATAGCCTTAATAAAAAAAAAAAAATCTTTTTCATGACATTTGCAAGCTTTTGGATCCTGATTAGTTGTATCCTCATAAGAGGCTAATGAAGTAGAAAGTTAAAGGACAGACATTTTACTAAAAGTGTAACTCAGTATTGTCCTTGATCAAATCCTGATAAGATGAGGATCTCAACATTCTCCTTTATTGGGAGAGGAAAACAGAGAGCTTTTATTGGTGGAAGATATTATCCATACTTACACAGGTCTTTTAATAAAGTCTGGTTTAAAATTTTATAAAAATTACCATGCACACAAGATGCAAAAAAATGTGACTAGTAATCAAAGGGAAAAAAATTGAACTAAGCAGCAATAATTAAAATATCAACATTAATATAGCAAGGTAGGAAAGGATAGGAAAAATGTATGAGATATATGAATAATTTCAAATATATGAAATCAATAAAGAATAAAAGACATTCTAGAATTAAAGAGTTTAATATCCAAATTTAAGAACTCATTAGATGGGTTTAAAAACTGATGTAAAAAAAATAGAAAAACATTAATGAACTCAAAGACAGAGCAATAGAAATCATTCAAAGTGAATTATAGAATAGAAAAAAAAAA
>SJYT01014455.1:179343-192926 GCA_006410635.1 Cephalophus harveyi
TTGAGCTATTTCAAATCTTGAAAGATGATTCTGTGAAAGTGCTGCAGTCAATATACCAGCAATTTAGGAAAACTCAGCAGTGGCCACAGGACTGGAAAAGGTCAGTTTTCATTCCAATCCCAAAGAAAGGCAATGCCAAAGAATGCTCAAACTACCACACAATTGTACTCATCACACATGCTAGTAAAGTATGCTCAAAATTCTCCAAATTCTTTAGCAATATGTGAACCGTGAACTTCCAGATGTTCAAGCTGGTTTTACAAAAGGCAGAGGAACCAAGGATCAAATTGCCAACATCTGCTGGATTATTGAAAAAGCAAGAGTTCCAGAAAAACATCTATTTCTGCTTTATTGACTATGCATGTGTTTAGTCATGTCCAACTCTTCATAATCCCATGAACTATAGCCTGCAAGGCTCCTCAGAGGTCCATGATTTTTTTCCCAGATAAAAATACTGGAGTGGGTTGCCACTTCCTACTCCAAGGAATCTTTGTGATCCAGGGATTGAAACCACAGATGCATCTCCTGCACTGGCAGACAGGTTCTTTACCACTGCACTAGTGACTAGATAATCACAACAACTTCCCATAGCTATTATTTAAGGGGTTATAGGATGGCCAGTTGTTGTCCAGGGCATCTGATTTCTCTCCTTCCTGGCATTTTCTTCTCTAGAAGGCTAACTCAGATTAATTCACATGATGGTTTCAGTGTTCTAAGCATATGAGAGAGAACATGTTCCAATGCTGAAATAATTTACAAGCATTGGTGGTGCTTTAGTCAGTCATTCATATCCAACTCTTTGTAACCCTAAGGACTGTAGCTTGCCAGGCTCCTTTGTCCACGGGATTTTCCAGGCAAGAATATTGGAATGGGTTGCCATTTCCTTCTCAAGGGGAACTTCCTGACCCAGGGATTGAATCCAGGTCTCCTGTATTGCAGGCAGATTCTTTATCACTGAGCCACCAGGAAAGTCTTTTCAATCATTACTCCCACTGTAATTGCCCCAAGTCTAGAGCCATTCAAACTGTCAAGACAATACTTAAAGAATGGAGAAACAGATTCAGTCCTTTGATGGGAGAAGCAACAAATTTCCCATAAAAGAAAGCTGTGCTTACCTGGAAGAGAGGAAAAACAAACAAACAAACAAACTGTGGCCATTTTGTAAACTACCATGTTTGGAATTTGAAACCCCAGAAGAGAAAGACAGATGAATTGTATCAAATGTAATATTTAAAGACTGAGAATTTTCCAAAAGTTTTCAAAGACACTATATTCCAGATTGTAAAAAAGGTATAAAACCACAAGCAGAATAATTTTAAAACAAACAAACAAACAACAATTTAAGCATATGTTAGTTCAACTATTAAAAAAGAATACATACATGCCATTTTAAAGGCAGCCAGTGATCCTTCAAAGAGACAAAAGTAGCATATTGGCCAATGTCTGAACAAATATTGTGAAATCCAGAAGATAATGAAATCGTACTGTTACACCACTGAAAAATAAGTATCAGAAGTGGAATAAATAAGTATTGCTAAGATATGGGCTAAATAGAACACTTGCACATTGGTAAAATCACTTTGGAAAGCTAACTAGCAACACATTAAAAAGCCAACATGCATCTTCCTTTTAACTCAGCAGTTGCATTCCTAACTGTATATCCATCCAAAATAAGGACATAGGAACACAAAAATATATGTGCAAGACTGTTATAGCAGGTTATTTCATAATAGTTACTTATTGAAAACAACCTAAATATCATGAAAAGTAAGGTTGCTAAATATATTCTTACTTTTTATTCAGTGGAATACTAGTGTGATTTTTAATATTCACAGTAAAATATTTTGTAATTTTTCCTGAATTCCCACAAAGAAAGAAACTAGACTATACACAGAATATCATTATTCTCTTAAAAAGAAAATAATGACTGCGGTTTACCACAGTTCAGTTCTTACTCCTGAGGTAGTATGATGAAAACCAGGTCAGAGGTCCTATACATAAAAACTTTAAAGTCTATGTCATAGGAAAGAGGTAGCTAAAAATTTATTTTATCTGCTGATAACTAGGTGAAAGAGAGATATCACTCTCTCTCTTCTCCATAAAGAAGGCATAAAACTTTTACTTCTTGAAGAAGGAATCAAAAGGATTCTGAATTTTTACTCCAACCTTTTGGAATAGAAACAAAATCTCTCCAGGGGCTGAAGAGTCCCAGGTATATTCATAGTTTACAACCTAGAGATGTTGCACAGTCTTAGACCTCTTTTTCTCTTGAAATATAAAACACACACTTCTGTAGTTAGTTAAATCTCTCTAAAATTCTATTAGATATAATTGTAAATTGAATTTCCATGTCTTTCTTTCTGCCCAGTATCCTGAGTTTCCAGCAAAATTTATTCACAGAGCTCCTATTCTATTTAAACACAAACATATTTTCTCTACACTTTATAACAATACAACAATGTGAAAGATAAACTACTTTTAAACTCAGCATCATGAATGAATCTCAAAGATATTATCAGTAAAGAAGTGAGAGCAAAAAGGAGTATGTACTCTCTGACTCTATTTATAAAAAAATTAAAGAATACATTAAATTATTTATGGTGATAAAAATCAGAACAACAGTCTCCTCTGGATGGGAAGATGAATAGGAAAGGACATGTGAAAAAATTATGGTGTTAGAATGTCTGGTGTTGGAATTTATGTGGTGGTGGCACTGGTGTGTTTGTAAATAAAACTAATAAAATTTATTCTTAGAACTTGTGCCCTTGTACACTTTTTGTAATGTTTCAGTAAAAAAGTGAAAAAAAAAACACTTTTTTTTGCAAAGACTACTGTTTCAGTTGGGCTTCCCTAGTGGCTCAGACGGTAAAGCATCTGTCTGCAATGCAGGAGACCTGGGTTCAATCCCTGGGTTGGGAAGATCCCATGGAGAAGGAAATGGCAGCCCACTCCAGTATTCTTGCCTGGAAAATCCCATGGACCGCGGAGCCCGATAGGTTACTGTCCATGGGGTCACAAAGAGTCAGACACGACTGAATGACTTCACTTCACTGTTTCCGTAAAAGAGATGGATCCAATCAGAAGAGATTTTTCATATTTTTTCAACAATATTTATTAGTCCAAGTATAAAAGTGAAAAATATGCAAGGAGTTGGATTTCTCAGAGGTTGAGAGTAAGAGATGCCATAGGAAATTTTATTAATAGTGATTGCTTTTTCTTTAAGTTTGATCATGTAATTTATGCTGGGCAAATGAAATTAAAGTAGGAGATTCAGGAAGATTAAATAAAACATCTTCTAATAATATTTTCTTTTTAAGTTTTTAGAAACTAATTTAATCTGGTCAGAAATCAAGACATAGGAAATTTTCGCATTTCCAAAACAAAAATAGATGAAATTACAAAAATTTAAATATTAAGTTTAGTTATTGGTGGGTAAGAAATCAAGACTTAGAATAAGGTTCAGCAATAATGCCATCGCCTTAAAAAAAAAAAAAAGCTTACAGCACCATGTTCTCTAAGTTAAAGTATTTGAAACAGCCAAACTATTAAATAAATTATGAGACATACATAATACAGAGCATCAGTAGCTTAAAAAAGAGGAAGGAAGGAGAAATAAAAAGATTACTTCCCAGTGGTAAGTATAAAAACAGTTGCACAGTTTCTTTATTGTATTTCCTAAAAATCAATCTTGGAAAAGGAATTTTACACTTAGGAGGCTTTAAGGATTGTATTCAAAAATAATATCTTTAATCAACTGAGGAAGCAACATCAGGCAGAGGGAGAAACTGAACTATGATGCAATGCAAAAGAGGACTTCATTGGCCACAGAGTCCTTGAGCTGGGATGATCTCCAGAGCTTTTCAAACTGATGTAAGAGGTTCACTCCCTTGTATTTCTACATAAATCAGTCATTAGATAAAGGCTACTTCAAGGACAGTGTTGAACTCAGTTAAAGCAGCCGCTTCCTGTATAGTAGAGGGCAAATCAGAAGGCAACTTCACAGTGGCTGTCTGAATAAATACCTGTCTTTAAGGTAGAAGATCTGGATTGCATACCATTGTGTCCATTGTAGTCCATTCATTGTACCACATGGATCTACCTGCGTATTATAACTTTACTTTATATAGAAATAGACTCTCCAAGATCCTAATCTGTCTCTTTACCTGGAGAAATATATGAGAAAAGTTAGCAGTGCAAGATTTTGCCACTGTTGCTGGTTTGACGTCAAAGCTGATGTTGCCTCCTCTACTAGACTTTCAGTTAGGTTTTACTTAGTTTCAGCTAGCACCTCCATGTGCTACCTCAAGGAGTGAGCCACATCACACCCTCAACTCTTAAAGAGTCTAATTTCCTTGTTACCATGTCCTTCTCAGTGGAGAAGGCAATGGCAACCCATTCCAGTATTCTTGCCTGGAGAGTCCCAGGGATGGAGGAGCATGGTGGGCTGCCGTCTATGGGGTCACACACAACTGAAGAGACTTAGCAGCAGCAGCATGTCCTTCTCAGACAGATTTTCATCCATTCACCATCAAAATCAGCCACTAAAATGCCAAAAGAAGCTGCAGAAGATGGTCTCAGTTTCTAATATAACCTTCCTAATTTTAAGTGGAGCACTATCTCCTGCTAGTAATTTACTTATTCCAAGAGTAATTCCATTTCACTTATTTTTCTTGACTGCCTTTTCCATGGCATGTGAAGCCCAGCATTAGAGAGGGGCAGCTACAGGTTAAGGTTTAATGGAAATTTTACTGTGTCCTTTATAGCTCAGTTGGTAAAAAATCTGCCTGCAATACAGGAGACCCCGGCTCGATGCCTGGGTCAGGAAGATCTATGGGAGAAGCCATAGGCAACCCACTCCAGTATTCTGGCATGGAGAACTTTTGCTTTAGGAAAGAGGGAGAACAGTTCACCAGCAGGGAGAAGACAGTTATATTGCCAAGTGTGTGGGAATATTGCTCAGTAAACTTTTCATGATGTAATTGTCTCCAGTTGAAGTCTCGGGATACCAAACTTTCCCATTCAGGGGTCCTCTTCTGGAAACTTGATAGAGTTGAGAATTAACTCTAGAACCCAACTACCATATTATAAAGTCTTGGGTATGATCCTCAGTTTTCTTTTTTTTTTTTTTTTTGTTCTCCAACTTTAGAAGGTAAGATATTCTGTATGCTGTTAAGGAAGTTGTCTTTCATCCATTGCTTAGATTTTTGATCATCCTCAGCCTAGAAATTTTTTCCCAATATATCAACAGCACCCAATAACAGACATCCAATTCCATACTCCTTAAAATTACTATTTTATTATTTTCCTTGTACTTTCCAAATGCTTGAAATAATCTACTAACCAACATATTCTATTTTATCAGTACCCTATGCCAGTTTATAATCAGTGTAAGTTTTAATAGTTGCTCTACTACACCATGACATAGGATAAGTATGTCACTTACCTACTACAAATGATGAAAACCTCTTTAATAGCCAAGTAACCATTAATCTATTTCAAAATCCATTTTTAACCTGCTTCCTCAGACAATTCCTGACTTTTAAAACACCTAGATGGCAATAAATAATAGTTTAATAATTGAAAAGAATCAACTTCAGTGTTCTAGGTATACAAAATTGGGAAAACACAGCCTCTACCTAAAGTCACTTGGGTTGACAGACAAAAACAATTCAAGTTATCATAATATTAATTACTGTATTCACATTTAAGCTGAAGATAATATGAATAGAATATTTTTAACGCTTATAATTCAAGTTTTAAAACTCAGTTGGATGCTGGATTTCTGAACGCTCTGACTCCTTAAAAAAGAATGATTTTAAAGAATAGTGTTCAAAATCAATTGGAAGTAAGGATGTACTGTGTATCACTGTTTTTGTGCTTCCATATTTAAGGTAAAATAAAGGTAAACAAATTGTAAAGCCAATTATACTTCGAAAGCTCTCTGCTTCAGTAGAACTAGTGATCAGGAAAAAAAAAAAATGTTACTATCCATCACTACTCATTTTGAAGAACCAACCAACTGGTAAGTTTCATTTGTCCTTTAAACTATGTACCAGTAGGTACAGAAAGAGAATAAGGAAAAAAATAGGGTAGGAATTTTCTTAAATTTACATCAAGGAGACCATGCTGTTAACCCATATAAATTCAAAGTGTAGAAAAAGTTCTTTTGTATAGGAGTTAACAGCATCCAATTTATTAGCTGCAGATGGTGATTGCGGACATGAAATTAAAAGATGCTTACTCTTTGGAAGGAAAGTTATGATGAACATAGATAGCATATTTAAAAGCAGAGACATTACTTTGCCAACAAAGGTCCATCTAGTCAAGGCTATGGTTTTTCCAGTAGTCATGTATGGATGTGAGAACTGGATGGTGAAGAAAGCTGAGTCTTGAAGAATTGATGGTTTTGAACTGTGATGTTGAAGAAGACTCTTGAGAGTCCCTGGACTGCAAGAAGACCCAACCAGTCCATCCTAAAGGAGATCAGTCCTGGGTGTTCATTGGAAGGACTGATGTTGAAGCTGAAACTCCAATACTTTGGCCACCTGATGCGAAGAGCTGACTCATTTGAAAAGACCCTAATGCTGGGAAGGATTGGGGGCAGGAGGAGAAGGGGATGACAGAGGATGAGATGGCTGGATGGCATCACCAATGATGGACGTGGGTTTGGGTGATCTCTGGGAGTTGGTGATGGACAGGGAGGCCTGGCGTGCTGTGATTCATGGGGTTGCAAAGAGTCGGACAAGACTGAGTGACTGAACTGAACTGAAATTTTTAGCTTTTGATCTTTGAAGAGTCAATTAAATATCTTAAAGAAATAACCAGCTGTGTATTTGCTTCTCAATTGGAAGGAGTCTAGTTGATTTGAGGACAAGGGCTTATCACTTTCTGAGTTCATTTGTAAAATCCTTCTAAACAGCAGATAATTTTGAAAGGAGTTGTTAGACTACAAGTGCTATAAAAGATATTAACACATTTTTCCTTCTGAAGTGAAGTGAAGTGAAGTTGCTTAGTCGTGTCTAACTCTTTACGACCCAATGGACTGTAGCCTACAAGTCTCCTCTGTCCATGGAATTTTCCAGGCAAGAGTACTGGAGTGGGTTGCCATTTCCTTCTCTAGGGGATCTTCCCGACCCAGGGATCAAACCCAGGTCTCCCACATTGCAGGCAGCATTGCAGGCAGATGCTTTACTGTCTGAGCCACCAGGGAAGCCCAAATCCAATTAGTACAGTGGACACAATTTCAATGTATATTCTAGTCCTGTCCTTCAAAATGCTTAGTTAATGGTGGCTGGCATTCTTTAGTTTGAAAGCAAATTCCTGGAATTGGTAAATTATATGTTTATTAAATTTTTGAGAGAGGAAAAAAAAGATGTAATGGAGTAATATATTTGAAAAGTCTTGTTTTCCTTTTGGTTATTTCTGAGGAACAAAATCTAATTTTCAGCATGTATATTCATTATATAATGTGTGTGAGTTTATAGTTTAAATGAGTATAAATTTTAAAATTATAATTTTGCATAGCACAAGCTTTCAATTGCAAACAATGTTTTACTGTATTTGTTAAGTATTCCTTTGTTTTGATGTTATCACAAAATCAAATTTTTCTACTATCCCAGTTGCAGTATGGTAAACTACTCTGTTTCGGCGATTACTTTTCCTTTCTTCTAACTGATTACAAACCAAATTATAAAGTGCTGGAAGCATTCAGGCTTAAATAAGTTTTCAACTTTAAAGCACGAAAAGCCTGTAGTAAAGATTTAATGAATTTACTTTTCTTTTCTTTGTATTTTATGGTAACAGTTGAAGCCCATGGCAGTTCCTGTTTGTCAGATGGATTTAACACCAGACATGAGATTACAATATAAGATTTATAATTGAGATTTTTCTTTAGGAATGCCAAGTGTTTCTGTGGAGCTTCTTAGTGTCAGAGCTAAATTTTAAAAGAACAGAAAAAAAAAAAACAAAATATAAGACTCTTGCAAATATGAAAAAATGAAAATCATTTCAATAATAAAATGAACTGAGATGTAATATAAAACTATATGACTATATTAATGCTTTTATATATTTCATTCATATAAAATATAAATGGCAATCTTGCATAAGCAGAAAAGAGCATCATCACAGGGGATTTCTTATTTTTTTAAACTTGAGCATTTATGACACAATAACATAGTGGTTAGGAAGAGTCTGAAATTCACATACCAGGTTTTCCATTTGCAAGTTACCTGACCTTAGGCTAATTTAACCTTTAAACATCCGTTTCTTCTTTAGAAATGATTAACAAGAAGAATAGCACTGATCTTACACAATTGAATCTAAGTTTCTATCAACATTTGTCAAAATGACTAAAGCTTAATTTTACTTAAAGCAAAGAGTCTGAGGACCTTCCTGGTGGCCCAGTGGTCAAGAATCTGCCTGCCAATGCAAGGAACACAGATTCAATCACTGGTCCGGGAACTAAGATCCCACATGTCATGGGGCAACTAAACTTGCACACCACAGCTACTGATCCCATGCACCCTGGGCCCCTGCTCTGCACCAAGAGAAGCCACCACAATGACAAGCCCGTGCACTGTAAATAAAGAGTAGCCCATGTTTCCCACAAATAGAGAAAGCCCACATGCAGCAATGAAGACCCAGCATAGCCATAATAAGTAAAGAGTTACAACAAAACTAAAAAGAGTCTGAAAAGGTCTGACCCTGGTCATACGACTTGCTTTGGCCAATCATGGCTGGGAAGTGTGACTAAGAGACCTGAGAAATACTCATCCTTGCACTCTTGTTTCTCTGCCTTTGCCATATGGGATGATGGAGAAAAAGAGACCCAGAGATCAGAGCCAAATTGCACCCATTATTCAAATTTTCTTCCTTTAAGATGAACTGATAGTACTAAAAATAAAAACAGGTATACTTTAAAACTTATAAAAGTTTCAAAATTATAAGAGATTATTTCAGCATTAAGGCAAAATGGTTGTCTGAGGAAGACTTATAAATAGCTGAGAAAAGAAAAGAAGTAAAAGGCAATGAAGAAAAGGAAAAAATATATTCATGTAAAGGTGGAGTTCCAAAGAATAGCAAGGAGAAATAAGGAAGTCTTCTTAAGTGAACAATGTAAAGAAATAGAGGAAAATAGAATAGGAAAGACCAGAGATCTCTTCAAGAAAATTGGAGATATAAGGGAACATTTCATGCAAAGATAGGCACCATAAAAGATAGAAGCAGCAAGAACCTAACAGAAGCAGGAGAGATTAATAAGAGTAGCCAAGAATACACAGAACTATACAAAAAAGGTCCTAATGACCCAGATAACCACAATGGTGTGGTCATTCATCCAGGTACACATTCAGGAGTATGAAGTCAAGTGAGCCTTAGGAAGCATTGCTATGAACAAAGCTAGTTGAGGGGAAGGAATTCCAAATGAGCTATTTCAAATCCTCAAAGATGATGCTGTTAAAGTGCTGTATTCAATATGTCAGCAAATTTGGAAAATTCTGAAGTGGCCCAAGGACAGGAAAAGGTCAGTTTTTATTCCAACCCCAAAGAAAGGCAATGCCAAAGAATGTTAAAATTACTGTACAATTGTACTCTTTTCACTTGCTAGCAAGGTAATGCTCAAAATTGTTTAAGCTAGGTTCTAAAAGTACATGAATCAAAAACTTGCAGATGCTGAAACTGGATTTAGAAACAGCAGAGGAACCAGAGATCAAATTTCCAACATTTGTAGGAACATGGAGAAACAAGTGGATTCCAGAAAAATATCTACTTCAGCTTCATTGGATGCTAAAGCCTTTGACTATGTGGATCACAATAAACTTGAAAATTTTTAAAGGTATGGGAATACCAGAACAACTTACCTGCCTCCTGAGAAACTTGCATGTAGGTTAAGAAGCAACAGGTAGAACCAGACATGGAACAACAGACTGGTTCAAAATTGGTAAAGGAGTACCTCAAGACTGTATATTATCACCCTGTTTATTTAACTTATATGCATAGTGCACCATATGAAACCCTGAGGTGGATGATACAAGCTGGAATCAAGATTGCCATGAGAAATATCAACAAGCTGAGATATGCAGATAATATCACTCTAATGGCAGAAAGCAAAGAGGAACTAAAGAGTCTCTGGTTGAAAGTAAAAAGAAGAGACATGAAAAAGATGGCTGAAACTCAACCGTTGAAAAACTATGATCATGGCATCCAGTCCATCACTTCAATGCAAATAGATGGGGAAAGAGTGGAAATTTTGACATATTTTATTTTATTGGCTTCCAAAATCACTGCAGATAGTGACTGCAGCCACGAAATTGAAAGATTCAACTCCTTGGAAGAAAGTTAAGACAAACATAGATAGAGTATTAAAAGGCAGAGACATNGATCATGGCATCCAGTCCATCACTTCAATGCAAATAGATGGGGAAAGAGTGGAAATTTTGACATATTTTATTTTATTGGCTTCCAAAATCACTGCAGATAGTGACTGCAGCCACGAAATTGAAAGATTCAACTCCTTGGAAGAAAGTTAAGACAAACATAGACAGAGTATTAAAAGGCAGAGACATTACTTTGCCAACAAAGACCCATATAGTCAAAGCTATGGTTTTTCCAGTAGTCATGTATGGATGTGAGAGTTGGACCATAAAGAAGGCTGATGCCAAAGAATTGATACATTTGCACTGTGTTGCTGGAGAAGACTCTTGAGAGTCCCTTGGATTGCAAGGAGATCAAACCAGTCAATCCTAAAGGAAAACAACCCTGAATATTCACTGGAAGGACTGATGCTGAAGTTGAAGCTCCAGTACTTTGGCCACCTGATGCAAAGAGCTGACTCATTGGAAAAGACCCTGATTCTAGGAAGGATTGAAGGCAGGAAGAAAAGGGGATATAACAGGATGAGATACTGGATGGCATCACCCACTCAATGGACACGTCTTTGGACAAACTCCAGGAGATAATGAAAGACAGAGAAGCCTGGTGTGCTGCAGCCCGTGGAATTGCAAAGCATCAGACAGGACTTAGCAATTGAACAGCAACATCCATTTGAACTGGGCAGTGCAAAACCAGAAGTATTAGGAACATCACTAAACGGAGGGTGACAGGAGTTCTAGGAGAGACTTTTATAGAGAAAAGACAGAAGCAAAGTAAGAAAATTATTGACTGGCTGTAACTTAAAGCCTAATTGGCTGTTTGTGATTAATTGTCCTTAGATATCGATTTTATAACCCTGAACCATTGAAAGGCTTAGATTCAGGTTTGTGTAGGTAGCCTACCAGGCCATTAGGGCCACCTCAGTCTAATGACCGTTTTGTTTAATTAATTTAGCAATAATCATCCAACTTTCAGACATGTGAGCAAGCCAAGTTAAAACCTTCAGAATTACCAATTTGACACTCTGTTAATTCCATAGACATGAGCAATGAGTATTCATTTTACATGATTGAGTGGGTTTTTGTTTGTTCATTTACTTGGTTTCTTTGTAATATTGTTGTTGGTCCTGTCCATTTGGAGGGGCATATATTTATGATGTTTATCATTATGATAAAATATAACCTAAAAAAACTCCATGAATGTAGAACATTTTTATCTGGGACATTGATATTCTGAGTTTATTGCTTAGATTATCTTCAAATGCTTTTTTAATTCTAATCCCAGTTCTCTTAAATTTTATGAAATGAAACATACTGGAGAGAAACCCATGAGTGTAAAATATGTGGTTAAATATTTTTTTCTCAAAAAGGTTTGCAAAATCATGAAAAAAAAAAATCACACTATACTCTGTACTTGCTATTGACTTTTATGTGATAAGATTCTGAAAAAAAAAAGAAAAGGATATATGCATATATAAAACTGTGACTGGGGCTTCCCAGGTGGTGCCAATGGTAAAAATCCACGAGAGACATGGGTTTGATCCCTGGGTCAGGAAGATCCCCTGGAGAAGGACATGGCAACTTACTCAAGTATTCTTGCCTGGAGAACCCCATGGACAGAGGAGCCTGGAAGGTTACAGTCAATGGGGTTGCACACAGTCAGATACAATTGAAGCAACTCAGCATGCATGTTTCTTTAGTGGACCCCAGTCTGAATTTGAATGTTGAATTGGCATGATAAACTACCTACCCTTTTTTTTTTTTTTTCCAGAAGTGCCAATCTAGTCATTTAGACACATAAAATTGCATACATATCACAAAAAGTTAGTGTATCTCCACTAAAATTGCATTTTCTTAAGAAATAGATCCGTATAGAGAGTGATGGTGGTTGTGGTTTAGTTGCTAAGGCATGTCTGACTCTTGCAACCCCATGGACTATAGCCTGCCAGCCCTCTGTCCATGGGATTCTCCAAGCAAGAATACTAGAGTGGGTTGCCATTTCCTTCTCCAGAGAGAAAGTGTAGAGTTTACAAATATTTTTACTTTTATTATCTCATTAGGTATGGATTTTTGTACCAGCATCAATACCAATTTGAATATCATCCCAAACTGTATATAATATACCATAAAATTAACAAATGTGCTAGATAACTGAGTATAGGAGTTACTATTCAATACATGTCAACAGACTGACTTAAGTCACTTGTAGTTTCATAAAAGCTATTAAAATTAATAAATGAATTCAGAGGCGGTCCCAAGATGGCGGAGGAATAGGATGGGGAGACCACTTTCTCCCTCACAAACTCATCAAAAGAACATTTCAACGCTGAGTAAATTCCACAAAATAACTTCTGAATGCTGGCAGAGGACATCAGACACCCAGAAAAGCAGATCATTGGCTTCAAAAACAGGTAGGAAAAAATATAAAAGACGAAAAAAGGGACAAAGGAGGTAGGGAGGGAGCTCCGTCCCGGGAAGGGAATCAGGTCCCGGGAAGAGACTCATAAGAAGAGAGGTTTCCAAACACCAGGAAACATTCTTGCTGCTGAGTCTGGGGCGAACCCTGGAAGCACAGAGGGCAGCATAACAGGAAGGAAAAATAAATAACTAAAACCAACAGATTACGAGCCCAACAGTAACTCCCCCAGCGGAAAAGCAGCACAAACGCCTGCATCCGCCACTAACAAGTTGGGGGCTGGGCAGGGAGAGGCGGGAAGCGCTGACTGCAGTGCTTTGTAAGAACCAGGCTGCGGGAGGCGCGGGCTGCAAAGACTCGGGCTGGAACGCCCACCCCGCGCGTAACCAGAGGGCCCGCGCGTGACCAGAGCGAACTAACTTGGGCTAGCAATCCAGACTGTGGGATAGCTACCACGCAGAACGCTCAAACATAAGACACCGCCAGGACCGCGCACAGAACAAAGGACGGAACGGAAATAGCCGGCTGCCGACCATCCCCCTCCAGTGACAGGCAGCCAGAGCCTTAAGGGCTGGAAGAGGGCAAGCGCAGCCCAAGAGAGTCATTACCTACCAAAATGCAAGCAGGCTTCTTTGCTAAATAAGACCTCTGAGGCTTCTGGACAGTCATCACCCGCCTGAGAAGGAACGCCAGCGGTACACCCAGAAAACTGAGCAGCAGGGAAAGGCGACCAGTTGCAGCAATTGCGCTCGCCAAACTCCTGAGCTACTCGGACCTGGGAAGGGCACAAAATGCAG
>SJYT01014455.1:204151-223285 GCA_006410635.1 Cephalophus harveyi
AGGGCAAAATGAAGACTTTTTGGGAATTATGCATGTAAAGAAATAAAATAGATTAAGAACTACAGTACAAAGCTATGAGGTGGAAATTGTTGTTTTGGAATTAGTGATGGTTCATTGACTTTCTATGATACATACAACAATTAGTGGAAAAATATTATTGAAGACAGAAATAATAAATTGATAGTAAATGTTTCCTGAAGAAAATGTGATAGAATAAAACAATAATTCTCAAAGAAAAAAATTTACATAGTAATCCAAAATAGGAGACGAAATCCCTCTGTTTCCTTTATAAAAGAAAAGGAGATAAAGCTGAATGCAGATAGAGACAAATATAGATATTGAGATAAGATGTAGAAGAAATGAATGTTCAACAGGTACAGTTTCTCTAGGCAGCATGACACAAGGTCATCAGCTGAGGGGATATAGATATTTTATAAATAAAGATTCTATATACATAGATTTGGGCTTCCCTGGTAGCTCAGTTGGTAAGGAATCCATCTGCGATGCAGGAGACCCTGATTTGATTATTGGGTTGGGAAGATCCCCTGGAGAAGGGATAGGCTAACCACTCCATTATTCTTGGGTTTCCCTGGTGGCTCAGAAAATAAAGAATCCTCTTTCAATGTGGGAGGCTGGCTTTGATCCCTGGGTTGTGAAGATCCCCTGGAGGAGGGCATGGCAGCCCACTCCAATATTCTTGCCCAGAGAATCCCTATGGACAGAGGATCCTGGCAGACTACAGTCCATGGGGTCTCAAAGGATTGGATGTGACTAAGCACAGCACAACATACATAGATTTACATTTATGAGATTATATATATATATATATATAGAGAGAGAGAGAGAGTTAGGGGGAGCCAGGGAAAGGGAGGAAAGACAATGAAAGGCAAGCAGAGAGAGGATGGAATTAAAAAGTTGAGAAAATTGGTAAAGATTCCAGAGGGAACAGAGGCTGCTGAGATACAGTTATTTGAATGTCTACTGGATCTGTTTTTACACCATGCCCATAAACTTAGCTGCATCTAATTTTCACTCTCTTAAAAGTTTTGGTAGGCTTGATTTGTACCTTCTCAATTCAGTTAATTAATATTTAAGCAACAACAATATTATTGGTACTGCTGAATGTTTTCAATGTCTCATTTACATTTAAAGCATTTTCAATGTAATAATCTGCACAATTTATGATATTTAATTTTTAATTTAATAATTGTCCTCCATTTTTAGCATTAGAATTTCAATCATAAATATAACTGAAAGTTTGTATTTCATTGTTTTCTAGATATTTAATTATAAGATAATATAAAAGTAGTTTTAAATGTCAGGACAGAGTCANATAAAGGTTTGCCGCTCATGTAATGTATTCATTAGTTTGGTTTCCAAATTTAATCCAGAATTATAAAATTTCAAATAATCAGATAAAAAGCATAAACCTCCACCTAAATGATTTTCTTAATTATTTTTCTTTACATAGAGAAATTCTGGCCAGTATGCTGGGTAATCACATTGCTTTGTAAATGGAAGAATTCTACTTAATTTGTGGCATCCTACTTACATGGCTCAATAGATCTCAAAACAAATCTTTTCTTTAAGATTTATGGGAGAAAAAAAGGAATTAATGAACAAGGAAGGTGCAGCCTCAAATTATTTTATTAAGTCATTGCCAAATCATTAAAGCTAAATGCAATTTGTTTCCCCCCAGCCTCAGACAGAAAAAATGGAAAGGAAATGTTTCCTTATCACAACCTTTTCTTAATATGTTTGTATTGAGGATTCATAAGGCATTTTTCCACTCAAACAATAGAAGAAAAAAGAAAAATTCCTGGAAAAAAAAAGAAACAAAATGATTTCTAAAATAACAATTCCAAGCAAAAGAAGAGAAAGTAAAGAGCAATGAGAACATAGATTGCAATCAAGTTTTGAATCTGAGACGATTCTGTAGTTCACTTCACCATTGATCACTGTAGTCTGATTCCCACAATGTACTGGGAAAGTTTTGTCATACATAGTCATGACTTGGCTAGTGAAGATGAGCCTTAGGCTAAAAGTTGCAAGTACTTGCTGGGCATGTTATGGAATAAATATCTCAAGGAACTCACTTCAATAGGCCCTGAGGCCAAGGTAGACAGGGCTTCAGAAGCTACATTCTTATGTTCCTTTCATGCTTTAGTCAAGCAGCTCCTTATTAGACAGCTACTGTGTTCACAACACAGCGATAGAGAGTAGCTGTTCATGTGCGAGTTTTGGCCCTACTGCCACTCATCCATGTGCCCATAACCTCAGTCAGAGACTCAAACATGATCCCTGTTGTGTGTGTGATCATAGGATGACTCCTAGCAAATTGGATAGAAAGGGAAAAAAAAAAGAGTTTTGCTTTTGAATTCAATTTGCTATGGTTATAGACCCAATCATTGTAGCTTTTATGATTTGTTAAAAGAATTCCAGGTGCAAGGGCTATTGTAGCAGAGGGCATGTAGTATTCATGAAGCACCATATAGGGAAATATAGACACCCAACAATCCAACCAACTTGCTTGATCTCTCTACTCTCCACATGTCAAGTGTCTCTGTCCTGGTGCCTCTTCCTTGTGAGAAAACACAAAAGGCAATGAATAACCCATTATCCACATAATAAATTTTAGACTCAGTTTTTGTCTGTGAAAATGAATAGATATCTTTGGAACCAATTTTAGAAGTCATAGGTTTCAGGTCCTGTTGTCACTTACTTTGTTAACTGGGACAAGTTATTTAACCTTTCTGAGCTCAAGTTACCATATCTATGAAACTGAAATAATAGCAGCTAACTCAGAGTGCTCTGAGACAAATGCTGTAAGTGAACAGGCTTTGGAAACTGCAAAGTATAGCACAGTTTCAAGTATTATTATGGAGAATAGTTTCTCTTTTTTGGTACAAAATGTAGATAAAATTGGAATTCTTTTTCTGTTTCTACGTTCCTTTCTGGGTCAATAAAGTTTATCAATGGAAAATATTGCCCTTAGTGCCCAGACCAGAGATGGATATAGTTATGACTTAAATGGTTCCATTTCAATCTTTAAATAGAGTATCCATAGAAAAAAAGCTTACCGACTTATTGACTTTCTAATGTCTAATGGGCTTTACTTATCTTGAGTTGGGAAATCTTGTGAGGTGTAAAACACAGTGTTAAACTCTCTATTTCAGTATCACCCTTTTCCTAGCCTAAATTTAGCATTGAAACTAGAGGTCAAATTTAGGTATATTAATATAAATCCTTCAACAATCTTTTTGTGTAACAATAGACAAAAATAATTTAACAAGACAATATTCACAGGCATGTCAACCCTACCATGACTGCTTTTTACCCTCTAAAGGCAAATCTGTCTTCTTTCTTATTTTCAGTGAAGAATTCTGACATTTCCAGGTCCGTTCCTGAGAGGCTGATAAGAGAAGAGGTTCATGAGGACAGAAAATGAAAAGGATAAAGAGAGAAAGGAATGAGCAAGAGAGGAAGGAGAGAAAAAAGAGGAAGAGAGTGGAGAACTGAAAGAGTAGGAACGGTTGATCTGTGCCTCAAGGGTAAATAATCTCTTTGGAAGAAAGAAATAGTAGACATACAAGGAAAGAGAAAAGGACTAGAAGAGAAAGAAAATTATTCAGTTCTACAAAGCTTCAGATTGGTTACTGAGAATGAAGAGAAATAAATTTAAAATTTGGGGGAAAAGTAGCTGCCACTAATGTATTAAAATGGAGAGAAGAACAGAGGATCTACAACGTATGTCATTATGTCCAGTGAATATAGGTTTAATTTTAATTGCATTTATCAATTTTTATTTCTTGGGCTATAAGTCTCAATACAAAGATGGGGTATTGTATGATTCCTGGTATATTCTGTTGACAAAATGTTTTAAATGACAAATTTTATCAACAGAAATCTCATATGTAAAAGGATGTTCTTTAACCATTCAGTCCATTGTAATTATCAAATTTTTGGTTGAAATCAAGCATATTTTACACAGTCTTGTTTCACAGTGTGCATTCTCATATCCTTGCTCCCTCACTAATAAAAAGACAAGCCAAAACCAAAATGCGTCATCAAAATTAACAGTAAGTAAAGCTTTTTTCTATATTCTATAAAGTATGTTTTAGTTAAAATAATCTACTTTATTTAAAATTATTATCTATAAAGTTCTGTCTAGTCAAGGCTATGGTTTTTCCAGTAGTCATGTACAGATGTGAGAGCTGGACTATAAAGAAAGCTGAGTGCCGAAGAATTGATGCTTTTGAACTATGGAGTTGGAGAAGACTCTTGAAAGTCCCTTGGACTGCAAGGAGATCAAATCAGTCCATCCAGTTCTGGGTGTTCATTGGAAGGACTGATGTTGAAGCTGAAACTCCAATACTTTGGCCACCTGATGTGACGAGCTGACTCATTTGAAAAGACCCTGATGCTGGGAAAGATTGAGGGCAGGAGGAGAAGGGGACAACAGAAGATAAGATGGTTGGATGGCATTACCGACTCAATGGACATGAGTTTGGGTAGGCTCCAGGCATTGGTGATGGACAAGGAGGTCTGGCGTGCTGCGATTCTTGGGGTCGCAAAGAGTCAGACACGACTGAGTGACTGAACTGAACTAAACTGATTATCTGCTTTGTAGAATTTTAGTACATACTATTAATTATTCTTTCTCTGCTTAGACCAATATCTCTTACACTGATTGAAAAGAAAATTTGATTTATCATGGAAAAGTGACATCACTTTGAAATTTCCTTATCAAATATAATACTATCTAATATTTATTTATTCCCTGGTGGCTCAGACGGTAAAGCGTCTGCCTACAACACAGGAGACCCGGGTTCGATCCCTGGGTCAGGAAGATCCCTTTAGCATCTATGGGGTGCCAAACGCTGTCCTTCTTTTAAATAATTTTGTGGAACACTAGTGGTCTCTCAATTGAATTTAAACTAGGATTTAGCCACAGGACATTGCTATAGACAAAAACATTTCAAGTTAAAAAGCATTATAATTAGGAATGGGCCATATATATATATATATATATGTATATGCTGCTGCTGCTAAGTCACTTCAGTCGTGTTCGACTCTGTGCGACCTCATGGATGGAAGCCTACCAGGCTCCCCCGTCCCTGGGATTCTCCAGGAAAGAACACTGGAGTGGGTTGCTATTTCCTTCTCCAATGCATGAAAGTGAAAAGTGAAAGGTAAGTTGCTTAGTCATGTCAGTTCTTAGCGACCCCATGGACTGCAGCCTACCAGGATCCTCCATCCATGGGATTTTCCAGGCAAGAGTACTGGAGTGGGGTGCCATTGCCTTCTCCGATATATGTATGTGTATGTCTATATATATATATATATAGACATATATGTATGCCATTGCCTTCTCCAATATATGTATGTGTGTGTTACATATATATATATATACATAATTTTCAAGTAATTTTTGAAATTTATTGCTTTAGTCATACTGTAAATGAAATACATAGAATTGTTTTGAGCCCTGAAAAACAGGTTGGCATATAGTGCCAATATTTTGCTAATGCTACTAATTCAAAGCACAATAGTTAAATTTAATTAAATCTGAGAAAAAAAAAAATTGTTTAGTTCTAGGGACCAGAGCAACAAATGACCAATAGGAGCAATATTGTTGGAAAAAATGCGTTTCCGATGATGATAAACTGACATATTAACTTGTGCTTCTTAGGAAAGTGAGTGGAAGGATGGGTAAGAGTAAACAGATAGCATTCTCTAATCAATATTATATACTTTACACCATTCAGGTATGACCTAAATCAAATCCCTCATGATTATACAGTAGAAGTGAGAAATAGATTTAAAGGCCTAGATCTGATAGACAGAGTGCCTGATGAACTATGGAATGAGGTTCGTGACATTGTATGGGAGACAGGGATCAAGACCATCCCCATGGAAAAGAAATGCAAAAAAACAAAATGGCTGTCTGGGGTGGCCTTACAAATAGCTGTGAAAAGAAGAGAGGCGAAAAGCAAAGGAGAAAAGGAAAGATATAAGCACCTGAATGCAAAGTTTCAAAGAATAGCAAGAAGAGATAAGAAAGCCTTTTTCAGCAATCAATGCAAAGAAATAGAGGAAAAGAACAGAATGGGAAAGACTAGAGATCTCTTCAAGAAAATTAGAGATACCAAGGGAACATTTCATGCAAAGATGGGCTCAATAAAGGACAGAAATGGTATGGACCTAACAGAAGCAGAAGATATTAAGAAGAGGTGGCAGAATACACGGAAGAACTGTACAAGAAAGATCTTCACTACCCAGATAATCATGATGATGTGATCACTAATCTAGAGCCAGACATCTTGGAATGTGAAGTCAAGTGGGCCTTAGAAAGCATCACTACGAACAAAGCTAGTGGAGGTGATGGAATTCCAGTTGAGCTGTTTCAAATCCTGAAAGATGATGCTGTGAAAGTGCTGCACTCAATCTGCCAGCAAATTTGGAAAACTCAGCAGTGGCCACAGGACTGGAAAAGGTCAGTTTTCATTCCAATTCCAAAGAAAGGCAATGCAAAAGAATGCTCCAACTTGGACTGCAAGGAGAGCCAACCAGTCCATTCTGAAGGAGATCAGCCCTGGGATTTCTTTGGAAGGAATGATGCTAAAGCTGAAACTCCAGTACTTTGGCCACCTCATGTGAAGAGTTGACTCATTGGAAAAGACTCTGATGCTGGGGGGGATATGGGGCAGGAGGAGAAGGGGACGACCGAGGATGAGATGGCTGGATGGCATCACGGACTCGATGGACGTGGGTCTAAGTGAACTCCAGGAGATGGTGATGGACAGGGAGGCCTGGCGTGCTGTGATTCATGGGGTCACAAAGAGTCGGACACGACTGAGTGACTGAACTGAACTTATACCATGTTGGAAAGAAAATAAATATAATTTTTCTGTAAATATTCTTTGCCCTAAAAAATTGAAGAGAAATTAAGGCCAGTTAAGAAGTATACTTTAATGCCAGAGCTCTATCTAACATTCCTCTCAATAAGATGAAAGGATAGCTTACAGACAATTTGGTCTAAGAGTTTAAGAAAATTGATCTTCAAGGACTTTGATATGGGGAAGTTTTGATGGTAAATTTACCCTTTGCTATTATATAAGCCCTCTTTTGGAACAGTGAACTTGATTTTACTGCCTTATAAAAGATCACGCATTGTTTCTAAACAGGCTTTCTCATTTTAATGAGTTGTTAATATCACTAGTGTTTTTTTGCTCAAAAACAAAAATAATGTGAACATTTTGCAAAGTAAAAACTATGCAGTTCATAGAAAACTACTTCAGGTGATAGGAGATATCTGGAACATAATTCTTCTCTTTTTAGATATGCAGAAAGTTTTTGTTCTACTAGTATTATTTCTTTCCATTCTTCCTCACAATAAGGCATTTTCACTTTATGTGGTAAGAAGGAAATGAAGTGACTATTGCAACAAATGTGGGATAGAACTAGTAAAAGCAGAGAGCATGGTTTGTATTAAGAACAAAACACTATAAATTCCACTTATGTGCGTTATCTGAAAAAGGCAATTTTATAAGCTGTAAAAATCAGGATGTGAATATATAAAAATATGACTTACTAATCTGGGAATCCTTTGAACTAGATTTTTTTTTTTTATCATGGGTTTGAATACTTGACCTTTGAACCTACTTTTGGCATCTATGATACTATGTTGAAATATAAATGACTGTCCAACTCATTATGATCAAACTGTGCATTTTTTAGGAGGATTGAAACTTAACCTTTTCCTTTATTCATATTGTTAAAATGTCATCAATAAAATTAATGATTATTATATGAAATGATTATCTAAAAAATGTTTTGGTTGGTATTGTACTTGCAATAAGCTTTAATTAGGAAATTATATCAAGAATGTGTGAATGAGGAAAAAGATATTTCCTCCCTCTAGTTTTGAACTTGTACACTCTGCCCCCTTAATGATTCTGTGTTTATCTGTAGATCCTCTAATTCTAGCATGTTTCACTCTGCCTTGAACCTTCTCACTTCCATAAAGAGGTTATATTAGTGCTTTCTTCATTTTTGTCTTTATTCTGATGTTGTCTGATAAAACATCCTTACCACTCTTCACTTCCTCTTGTCCACTGCACACTGGAACCTGGAAGTCTACACATTAAGATCATTAATAATGTTCTTCCCAGGCCAAAAGCCCATTTTCCATCATACAAATATATAATTTTTTGAAAATTTGACCAAGTTATCAGTAAGTTCTCTTTGTTTAAGTCTTGTTTATATTTATTACACTGCATTTTCCGGGTTTTCCAAATTCTCTCATTCTTTTGCTTCTGAAAGTTAATTCTCTATACCCTTTTATTTTTCCCTCAAGGCATTCTTAAAGAATTACTTTCACCTTTTGCCTTGACCTTTCTACTACAAAAGAAGTTGCAAGGTTTTAATTACTGAGCATGTGTATTTTAAAGTCTTGCTATCGCTTCAAACTCAACATTAAGAAACTAATAGCAGGATTCTTTGTCAAACTATTTTCTGTTTTCTCTTTGCTGTTTCTCTTATCACCCTAGAGCTCTCTCTGCTATCTTGCTTACTCCTGCATTCCAGTACTGACACACGTTGTCTATGCTATTTTTTAAAACTTCTTTTTATCTCTTCTTTCATGTTTCTGTTACTACAGCTCTAAGTCATTTATCTGTCCCACATCAATCACATCAGAGAAAATTTGTAAATGAACTTTGTCAAATGACAACTTTAAAGTGAAATACACTGGTCACTACTACCACTGTCGCTCAGAGGTTAAAGCGTCTGTCCACAATGGGGGAGACCTGGGTTCGATCCCTGGATTGGGAAGATCCCCTGGAGAAGGAAACGGCAAACCTACTCCAGTACTCTTGCCTGGAGAATCCCATGGACGGAGGAGCCTGGTGGGCTACAGTCCACAGGGTCGCAAAGAGCTGGACACGACTGAGTGACTTCACTTTCACTTTCACTTTCATCACTACTACCACCAACATTATGACCATTATCGCTACTACCAAGATTACAAAATTCTAACTTGTCTCCTTGCTTTGTGAGTCCCTCTTCAGATATATCCTGCATTTAACCATCTGATTGATTTTTTGAAGATAATCACAAATATCTCCCTATTTCTTACTATAATCCCTACAACTAATATTTAAGACTTCTCATAATAAGATAGCAATCTGCTTGCCTTACACCCTCTTCTTTCTGATAAAATTCCTAATTTTTACATGTATACCAAATATGCTATTTTTGTTACCATCCTTGTTAAAAAATTCTGTTTAGATCATTCTCTATGACTTCACTTTTTCATGCATGTTTCCAAATTATGCTATTGCTCACCTCTTTTGTGCTTACTACCTGAAGAAGATTTTATTTTCTTGGGCTCCAAAATTACTGTGGACAGTGACTGTAGCCATGAAATTAAAAGACACTTGCTCTTTGAAAGAAAAGCTATGACATACTTAGCATATTAAAAACAGAGACAACACTTTGTTGACAAAAGTCTGTATAGTCAAAACTATGATTTTTCCAGTAGTCATGTACAGATGTGAGAGGTGGATGATAAAGAGGGCTGAACTCCAAATTGATGCTTTTGAATTGTGGTGCTGGAGATGAATCTTGAAAGTCCCTTGGACAGCAAGGAGATCAAACTAGTCAGTCCTAAAGAAAATCAGTGCTGAATATTCATTGGAAGGATGATGCTGAAACTCCAATACTTTGGCCACCTGATGCCAAGAGTCAGCTCTTTGGAAGAGATCCTGATGCTGGGAAATATGGAGGGCAGGAGGAGAAGGGGGCAACAAAGAATAAGATAGTTGGATGGCATCACTGACTCAAAGGACACACTCTGGGAGATAGTGAAGGACAGGGAAACCTGGCTTGCTGCAGGCCATGGGGTTGTGAAGAGTTGGACACAACTTAGCAGCAAAACAACAATCTGAAGAAGCTGACACTTTTTGCATACAACATTGCATTGTGTTTTCTATATTGTTGGTGTTTTCTATATTGTTAGTGTTTTCTATGAGTATGTTTTGCGTATCACCTTGGCTTTAAATTCCTTGAAGCAAATAAAAAATTTTTAATTATTTTATTTTTCATAGTGTCTTATAACAATTAACTTTCTGAAAATATTACTTCACTATTAATGTGTTATTTTCAAAAACAAACACCCTACTTTGGAGTAAAATGAAAGTAAAATGATAACACTTTCATATTCATTCTAAAAATATATAGTACTCATGAAATTATTTTTAAATTTTGTTTGAATAAGTCATATGAGGATATTAGTATTAATATAAACATTTTAGCTTATAGTAGAAATATTCCAGAAATATTTTCTGCCAACATATTTCTTTACTATAATTAAGAAAACGTTATGAGTTGAAAATAGTTCATAGCCTGACAACTGAAAGAAGCAAACAGAATTTTAAAAAGCTGTCATGATTCCTTGATTTACCTGGACAGAAAAATAGAAAGGGTCTGAAATGATTTAGGCCAACTGACCATGACGCCAGAGTTAATTATTACTCGGGGTGGGTACGCTATTCTAATGCTAGTCAGCTCCCTTGCAAAACCATGACATTGACTGGGCAGTGAATGTGGGTAGACCAGGACAAATCCATTTTCCTTATTAGAGAAATAGCTTAAAGCACTGACTCCAATGATAGAGGCTTACTGAGATTACTTGAGTGTATGACAGATAGAATACTAATTTTCATTATTTAGATTTTTCATAACAAAATTATGCATTTCTAGAAAGTACTTCATTTCATGCAAAGCCTGTCTCTTATACACATCTAGATGTGTATAAGAGACAGATACAGCAAAGCTAAAAAAAAAAATAAAAATAAATTAAAAATCTTGTTCCTGAAAGATGTGTAAAATATTCTTTTAAATAATTTGGCCTTGAGTGAATCCAAACTTCCTGGTGTTTGGCAGACTTCAGAAAACATTCATCCTTGAAATAAGAACAGGACAGACAGTCCCAAGGGCAGATTGGTTATGGAATGTTTTGCGAGTCAGCACTACAAAATTCCCCTGTGGAGAACACATGTGTCATGGAACAAACAAGCTGTTTACATTTTCTAAATTTTACAATTTTTCTACATTACTATTTTCTTAACTTAATAAACTACAGACCTATAAAAAACACAAAGAAATTTTTTAAAGAGGTGGGGAAATGAAAATGGTCAAATAAAAATATCTAAAAATTTCTGTATTTTTGCAGTTTGAAATACTAGGTTTGTATGATAATCTTCTGGCTAGTAAATTTTTATTTAAAAATTATCAAGTTCTAAAAAGTTTATATTGCATGAGGTGATATTGTTATAGTAATGATCAATACCAATCTACATGCATTGGCAGATTTTGAGATATTAATGATAGGGGCTGCCCTTTCACAAATATTAAATTGCTTTCACAAATTTCCATTTTGATAATAATGAAATAGTAATTTTTGAGTCTCCTAACAGCTTCTGTATTCAAAGGTTGCAAAGTACTATAATTGATATAACTTTTTAGAATACAAAAGCACATATTAGGAGAAAGTTAGAATGATTTCATTCTAGAGCTAAGCTGTCCAATATATTACCAGCCACTGTGTCTAAATGAATTAATCTTTTAGTTAATTAATATTAAATAAAAATAAACATTCTGTTATTCAGTTGTGCTAGTCTTATTGAGGGCTTCCCAGGTACCTCAGTGGTAAAGAATCTGCTAGTCAATGTAGGAGATTAGGTTCAATCCTTGGGTTGGGAAGATGCCCTGGAGAAGGAAATGGCAACCCACTCCAGTATTCTTACCTGGAAAATCCTATGGACAGAAAACCGTTTAGCACAAGGGGTTGCAGAGAGGTGGACACGACTTAGCTGCTGAGCATGCACACGTGCACAGTCATATTTAAGTTCTCAATAGTCATATATGGCTTAGGAGTTGCTGTATTGACAGTGCAGCTATCAAACATTTCTATCATTGCAGAAAGTTCTACTGGACAGTGATGTTCTAGAGTTACAATCTTCAAAATGAAAAATATATACCTTACTGAAATTTTGTAAGAACTCTAAATATTTACATATAGTATATAATAACAATCAGTATAATATTTGTTTAAAAGCAATCAGGAAGCTCTAATTTTATGCTAGTTCCTGAATCTCATTTTTATAGGATTTTGTGTAGATCAATGTAAAGATCTTTACTTTTCCATATTTTAATACTTTGAATATGTATATCTGACCCCTTCGGACCATATAGCTAAGCTTTACTTAATGTATTGCATTCTATATTTAAAGTATAACCATCCAACCTTATATTAAACAAACCTCAAATAAATATTTTCATAACATATTGCTTTCACATAATTAAAAATACCTTACTTAAATTTCTGAACTACTCTTAGCTGGGAAGGAATGGGACTCAAGGAAATCTTCAGTTTTAAAGTTCATTGGTTTCTGAATTATTGAAGCACACTGAGTTTAAATTGAACTTAAAATTGGAAAAGTGCTCCTATTCCTTGCTTCTAGCTTAAAAATAGTCAAAGGGTTTTTGCTCAAAGTAATGAGTCATTGAAATCCAGGAATTTTAAAGAATGTACAAAGTTTAGCTTAACTCTATTGTTTATAGCTTTCAACATACTCATGTAAATCCAAGACGTAACACTGGACGGAAGCTACTTTTAGAGGCAAGTGTAGCCATCCAAGGACTGAGAACACACAGTCCCTCTACAGTTTTTCATAATTATAGTTGGGTGGTTCAAGTGGACTGAATTCTCTACTCATTCAATTAGTACCACAAATTCAATTCCCATCTTATTTAAAGAGATTTAAGTATATAGAAGTAGATACATAGGCAGCAAATGTAATGTTGAGTAGAATTTGTCCTCTTTTTAAAGACAGAAGAGAATAAGTGCACTCAAATTCTATAGTAAATGGCACAACTGCAAACTCTCTTTTTTATTCAGAATGTCTTAAAACACACTGCTGCAATGTGTCTCTCAAACTCACTGCTCCCTACACACCCATGTAGGATAATACTTGAAAATAGATAGTGATAATGAAGAGAGTGGAGCTGTAGGCCTACAAAAAAATGCTTTGTAATTTTTTCACTTCTTTCTATGGAGAGAGATAGAGTGCAGCCTCCCTACGCTAAATACGTCAATTCCAGAGAATCCTTTCATAAACACTGGGGATGTTTTCTATAGTTTGAGATGTTACCCATCCCACAATGGATGTTTACTAAACTATAGAAATGGATGAGTTTATGGCAATATATCTAGTGGAGGTCTGTGGGAAGTCTTAGACAAAACTGTCATGTGGTCCATGGAGTCCATGTTAAAAAATAAAAAAAGACTGGCACATGCCTCTCCACCATATAATTATGAACAGTTGGGAGTCTGGCAGCTATAACTCACAAGCTGAGGATGGAGGAATAAAAGCAGTGGAAGAGCAAGCTAAATTTCCTTTGGTATTACATGGATATCCAAGTTTTCCAACATCTACCAGAGAGTTACTGAAAATGGTAGATGGTTAAAGTTATCCTGAAAGGTACTACACGAAAGAAAACAGACTACTGGGATGAGGGATTCTAGAAATACGGTTTTGTAGAGTATTCACTGCAAGAGGCCAAGAGATGAGGTGATGAGACCAAAAAGGTTCATGGCTTCGTTATGGAATCATCAGTTGTGAATATTCCTTGGAGGTTTCTCAGAGTTTCACAACTGCCCCCAAGTGAATGATAAAATTTCAATATTTCTCTTACAGAATACCAATCACTAAATTCCTCTCCCTGCTTCCTGTCATGGCTCCTGACTCTATTCTAAAAGAATTAGAAACAGCAGAAAATAGATTAAGCTTTCTTTTCCTTTTAAAACTTTGTATTTTATACTGAAAAAGTGAGTGTCAGTCAGTCACATCAGACTCTTTGTGGCCCCATGGACTGTAGCCTGCCAGACTTCTCTGTCCATGGAATTCTCCAGGGAAGAATACTGGAGTGGGTAGCCATTCCCTTCTCCAGGAGATCTTCCTAGCCCAGGAATAGAATCCAGCTCTTCTGGTTTACAGGCAGATTCTTTACCATCTGAAAGTGAAAGTGAAGTAGCTCAGTCGTGCCGACTCTTTGTGACCCCATGGACTGTAGCCCACCAGGCTCCTCCGTCCATGGGATTCTCCAGGCAAGAGTACTGGAGAGGGTTGCCATTTCCTTCTCCAGGGGATCTTCCTAGCCCAGGTATCGAACCCAGGTCTCCCACATTGCAGGCAGACGCTTTAACCCCTGAGCCACCAGGGAAGTGATAGCCAATTAACAAAGTCGTGATAATTTCAGATGAACAGAAAAGGGACTCAGTAATAAACATACATATACACATACACATATCCATTCTCCCCCAGACTCCCTTCCCATCCAGGCTGCCATATAACATTGAGTAGAATTCCCTTTGCTATACAATAGGTCCTTATTGGTTATCTATTTTAATGGCAATGTGCTCATGTTAATTCCCAACCTTAGCTACCCTTACCCTCCAGTTTTCCCCACTCCTCCAGCAACCATAAGTTTTTTTCTCTAAGTCTTTGAGTCTGTTTGTTTTGTAAATAAGTTCATTTGTATCATTTCTTCTTAGATTTCACATATAAGGGATATCATACGATATTTTTCCTTCTCTGTCTGACTTACTTCACTCAGCATGACACTCTCTAGGTCCATCCATGTTGCTGCAAATGCACTATTTCACTTAAAAAAAAAAAAAAAAAAACCATCTCTAAGCCTTGACTCAGACACTGGCTGGAGTGAAGTGGAGGAGGAGTGGAGTAAAAACTACCAGTTCTGCATTATATACAATGAACTTTTAAATGTGGACATGGCAAGCTGTTTAAATTCCTGAACATTACTTGAAAACTCTGGGATTTTCCTGAGATTCTGTCATAGGTCAGGTGAAAGTGTACATCAAGCAGGTTTGAAGGTGGGGGTTGCAGAAAAGTAAAGATGTTTCCTCCTTGTTCCCTGAACAAATTTAAACTTTTCAATATATTTATTACACACATAAAAGCCAAATTATTTTCTATATAGCCATTTCAAAATGAGTGTCATTGATCAAAATGGGCAATAAATGAGAGAAGATGGATGGCTACTGATAATTCATCACTACTATAAAAAGGAAGAAAAACACAGAAAATGCATTGAATATGGGTTTGAATAGTTATCTTAGGTGTTTCGAGTCCACTCAAACAATTTTTGCTCACCTCTTTCCAATTTTAAAATCATTTTCTTTGATAGAGAAGTCAAATAGTTCTGTAACTATTTCGCTTACAAATATGACCAGCAATCCCACTGCTGGGCATACACACCGAGGAAACCAGAATTGAAAGAGACACATGTACCCCAATGTTTAGCACAGTACTGTTTATAATAGCCAGGATATGGAAGCAACCTAGATGCCCATCAGCAGATGAATGGATAAGAAAGCAGTGGTACATATACACAATGGAGTATTACTCAGCTATTAAAAAGAATACATTTGAGTCAGTTCTAATGAGGTGGATGAAACTGGAGCCTATTATACATAGTGAAGTAAGCCAGAAAGAAAAACACCAATACTGTATGAAAGAACGTGAACGTGAAGTTGCTCAGTCGTGTCTGACTCTTTGCGACCTCATGGACTGCAGCCTACCAGGCTCCTCCGCCTGTGGGAGTCTCCAGGCAAGAGTACTGGAGTGGGTTGCCATTTCCTTCTCCAGAAGATCTTCCCAACCCAAGGATTGAACCCGGGTCTCCCTCATTGCAGGGAGACGCTTTTACCATCTGAGCCACCAGGGAAGACCCAATACAGTATACTAACACATATATTTGGAATTTAGAAAGATTGTAACGATAACCCTGTATGTTAGACAGCAAAAGAGACACAGATGTATAGAATAGTCTTTTGGATTCTATGGGAGAGGGAGAGGGTGGGATGATTTAGGATAACGGCATTGAAACATGTATAATATCATATATGAAAGGAATTGCCAGTCCAGGTTCGATGCATGATACTGGATGCTAGGGGCTGGTGCACTGGGATGACCCAGAGGAATGGTATGGGGAGGGAGGAGGGAGGGGGGTTCAGGATGGGGAACACGTGTATACCTGTGGCAGATTCATGTTGATGTATGGCAAAACCAATACAATATCGTAAAGTAATTAACCTCCAATTAAAATAAATAAATTAAAAAAAAAGAAATATGTCTAGTTTTTCTTGTCTTTTCTTTTCACTTCCAGTGTAACTCAAAGGATTCTGTTTGTTGGTGTGTTTCCTTAAGTATTATTCTAGCTCAAGAGTTAGCTTATATTAGGATATATTTTTCTTTCACCTTTCCTTATAAAATTATGTTACACTCTGGTTTGTCCTTCAATATATATATTTTCCCCTATATTTTGTACATGTACTTCTAAAGTATAAGAAACTTAGACTACCAAAAAACATGAATGTTTTTGAATATCTATACCTATTTTTCAGTTTCCTTAAATCTGAGTAATTATTTTGGATATCAGGTTAATAGCAGTCTACCAATATTATACACTTTTTATCTTTTTGTTTTACATGGTTAACCTTTTAATTTTAAAAAATGTATTAATAAACTATGTGTGTATGTAATGCCTTGTTGTTCTTCAGTTGCTCCGTCATGACTGACTCTTTGTGACCCCATGGGTTGCAGCACTTCCTGTCTGGACATGAAGGTTTCCCTGTCCTTCACCATCACCTAGAGTTTGCTCAGATTCATGTCCACTGAGCCAGTGATGTCTTCCAACCATCTGGTCCTCTGTCATCCTCTTCTCCTGCCTTCAAACTTTCCCAGCATCAGGGTCTTTCCTAATGAGCCAGCTTTTCACATCAGGTGGCCAAAGTATTGGAGTTTCTGCTTCAGCTTCAGTCTTTCCATGAATATTCAGGACTAATTTCCTGTACGATTGACTGACCTTCCAGTCCAAGGGGCTCTCAAGAGTCTTCTCCAAAACCACAGTTCAAAAGCATCAATCCTTCAGCACTCAGCTTTCTTTATGGTCCTACTCTCAAATCCATACATTAATACCAGAAAAAACATAGCTTTGACTAGACAGACCTTTGTTGGCAAAGTAATGTCTCTGCTTTTAATATGCTGTCTACGTTTGTCCTGGAAATCCATTTTTAAAAAATATTTAGAAACTATTGAACAATTGGATAAACCTCTTCCAAATTCCTATCAATTTGACTCTACCAAGAAGTTCTTTCATGTTAGTTAAAATACAAAATCCCATATTTTTATTTGGCAAAATATAACTAACAAAAGTAAAATATTGAAAATGAAAAATTATGATTCACCTATTTGCCTTGATGAAAGATTTTTCACAAAGCTGTATGTACATTTCTCCATATGGTTAGGCAGGATTTTGCATTTTCACAGGATTTGCAGATGGTTCACTTTTAAAATAGGTATCTAAATATTTAGCCCCATTTTTCTACCCCAATTGTGTAGATTTTTTTTTTAGAAATATGTACACATTTTTGAGAAAAGAACTTGTGCTGATTTGCTCCTTCCCTTAGAACTTTGTTTCATTAGAAGACTTAAATTTGATGCAGCAATCCAAGTCTATTCCCCAACGACTGATGCTGAAGAAGTTGAGAGTTCTGTGAAGACTTACAAGACCTTCTAGAACTAACACCAAAAAAAAGTCATTTTCATCATAGGGGATTGGAATGCAAAATAGGAGGTAAAGAGATACGTGGTGCAACAGTCAAGTTTGGTCTGGGAGTACAAACTGAAGTAGTGCAAAGACTAACAGACTTTTGTAAAGAGAATGCACTGGTCATAGTAAACACTCTCTTCTAACAAAACAAGAGATGACTCTATACATAGACATCACAGATGGTCAATCCTGAAATCAGATTGATTATATTCTTTGCAGCTGAAGATAGAGAAGCTCCATACAGTCAGCAAAAACAAGACCAGGAGCTGACTGTGGCTCAAATCATGAGCTCCTTTTGCAAAATTCAGATTTTAATTGAAGAGTGTAGGAAAAACCAGTAGGCCATGCAAGTATGACCTAAATCAAATTCCTTGTGATTATACAGTGAAAGTGACAAATATATTCAAAGAGTTAGATCTGATAGACACAATGCCTGCAGAATTATGGACAGAGGTTTTAACATTGTACAGAAGGCAGTGATCAAAACCATCCTCCAGAAAAAGTGGTGCAAAAGGTAAAATTGTTGTCTGAGGAGGTCTTACAAACAGCTGGGAAAAGAAGAAGAGTGAGCAAAAAAGGAGAAAAGGAAAGATATACTCATCTGAATACAGGGTTCTGAAGAAATAAGAAAGTTTCCTTAAGTAAATAATGCAAACATATAGATGAAAAAAATAGAATGGGAAAGACTAGAGATCTCTTTAAGAAAATTACAGATGCCAAAGAAACATTTCATGCAAAGCTGTACACAATAAGGACAGAAGCGGTATGGACCTAACAGAAGCAGAAATTATTAAGGAGAGGTGGCAAGGTGTATAAAAAAGGTCTAAACGACCCTTATAACAAAGGTGCTGTCATCACACACCTAGAGCTATACATCCTGTAGTATGAAGTTAAGTGGGNGCCAAAGAAACATTTCATGCAAAGCTGTACACAATAAGGACAGAAGCGGTATGGACCTAACAGAAGCAGAAATTATTAAGGAGAGGTGGCAAGGTGTATAAAAAAGGTCTAAACGACCCTTATAACAAAGGTGCTGTCATCACACACCTAGAGCTATACATCCTGTAGTATGAAGTTAAGTGGGCCTTTGGAAACATTTAGTTCAGTTCAGTTCAGTTGCTCAGTCGTGTCTGACGTTTTGCGACCCCATGAATTGCAGCACGCCAGGCCTCCCTGTTCATCACCATCTCTCAGAGTTCACTCAGACTCACGTCTATCGAGTCACTGATGCCATCCAGCCATCTCATCCTCGGTCGTCCCCTTCTCCTCCTGCCCCCAATCCCTCCCAGCATCAGAGTCTTTTCCAATGAGTCAACTCTTCTCATGAGGTGGCCAAAGTACTGGAGTTTCAGCTTTAGCGTCATTCCTTCCAAAGAAATCCCAGGGTTGATCTCCTTCAGAATGGACTGGTTGGATCTCCTTGCAGTCCAAGGG
>SJYT01014455.1:224850-261860 GCA_006410635.1 Cephalophus harveyi
GAAACAATGTCAGACTTTACTTTTTGGGGCTCCAAAATCACAGTAGATGGTGACTGCAGCCATGAAATTAAAAGACGCTTACTCCTTGGAAGAAAAGTTATGACCAACCTAGATAGCATATTGAAAAGCAGAGACATTACTTTGTCAACAAAGGTCTGTCTAGTCAAGGTTATGGTTTTTCCTGTGGTCATGTATGGATGTGAGACTTGAACTGTGAAGAAAGCTGAGCACCGAAGAATTGATGCTTTTGAACTGTGGTGTTGGAGAAGACTCTTGAGAGTCCCTTGGACTGCAAGGAGATCCAACCAGTCCATTCTGAAGATCAGCCCTGGGATTTCTTTGGAAGGAATGATACTAAAGCTGAAACTTCAGTACTTTGGCCACCTCATGCAAAGAGTTGATTCATTGGAAAAGACCCTGATGCTGTGAGAGATTGGGGGTAGGAGGTAAAGGGGACGACAGAGGATGAGATGGCTGGATGGCATCATGACTCAATGGACGTGAATTTGCGTGAATTCCAGGAGATAGTTATGGACAGGGAGGCCTGGTGTCCTGCAATTCATGGGTCACAAAGAGTCGGACACGACTGAGCGACTGAACTGAACTGAACTGAAAAGATGATAATGTGTAATTGCTGCACCCAATATGCCAGCAAATTTGGAAAACTCAACAGTGGCCACAGGACTGAAAAATGTCGGTTTTCATTCCAATCCCATAAAAGGGAAATGCCAAAGAATGTTCAAACTACCAGACAATTGCACTCACTCCACATGTTATCAAAGTAATACTAAAACTCTTCAAGCTAGGCTTCAAGCATATGTGAACCAAGAACTTCCAGATATACAAGTTGATTTAGAAAAAGCAGAAGAACTAGAGGTCAAACATCTGTTGGATCATNTACCAGACAATTGCACTCACTCCACATGTTATCAAAGTAATACTAAAACTCTTCAAGCTAGGCTTCAAGCATATGTGAACCAAGAACTTCCAGATATACAAGTTGATTTAGAAAAAGCAGAAGAACTAGAGGTCAAACATCTGTTGGATCATGAAAAATGCAAAAGAATTAAAAACAAAACAAAACTACTTCTGCTTCACTGACTATGCTAAAGCCTTTGACTGTATGCATTAGAAAAAACTGTGGAAAAGTCTTCAAGAGATGGGAATATTAGGCCAATTTACTTGCCTCCAGCGAAACCTGTGTGCACATAAAGAAGCAACAGTCAGAAGCAGACAAGGAACAACTGACCGGTTCCAAATTGGGAAAGGAGTACATCAAGGCTGTATATTTTCACTCTGCTTATTTAAATGTTATGCAGTGTACATCATGAGAAATGCCAGGCTGGATGAAGCTTAAACTGGAACCAATATTGCCGTGAGAAATAGCAATAACCTCAGATATGCAGATGCCACCACCCTAATGGTAGAAAAGCAAAGAGGAGAAAAAGAGCTTCTTGATAAATGTTAAAGAGGAAAGTGAAAAATCTGGCTTAAAACTCAACATTCAAAAATTGAAGATCATGGCATCTGACCCCATCATATCATGGCAAATACATGGAGAAACAATGGAAACAGTGACAAAATTTATTTTCTTGGGCTCTAAAGTCACTGTGGATGATGGTTGCAGCCATTATTTTAAAAGACACTTGCTCCTTGAAAGAAACACTCTGACAAACCTAGACAACATATTAAACAGCAGGGACATTACTTTGAGTGTTCCCTGGTGGCTCAGTTGGTAAAGAATCTGTCTGCAATGTGGGAGACCTGAGTTCACACCATGGGTTGGGAAGATCCAGTGGAGATGGGAAAGTCTACCCACTCTAGTATTGTGGCCTGGAGAATTCCATGGGCTACAGTCCAAGGGGTCGCAAAGAGTTGGACACCACAGAGCAAATTTCACTTTCACTTTGCATTGCCAACAAAGGACCATCTCATCAAAATATGGTTTTTGTAATAATCATGTAGGGATGTGAGAGTTGTGCCATAAAGAAATCTGAGCACTGAAGAACTGATAGTTTCAAACAGCTGTGTTGGAGAAGACTCCTGAGAGTCTGTTGGATAGCATGCAGATCTGATCAGTCAAGCCTAAAGGAAATCAAATCTGAATATTCACTTGAAGGACTGATGCTGAAATTGAAGCTCCAATACTTTTGCCACCCAAAGCAAAGAGCAGACTCACTGGAAATGACCCTGATGCTGGGAATGACTGAGGGCAGGAGGAGAAGGGGAGGGGGCCAGAGAGTGGGATGGTTGGATGGTATCCCGGACTCAATGGACATGCGTTTGAGCAAACTCTGGGACATAGTGAAGCACAGGGAAGCCTAGTGTGTTGCAGTCCATAGAGACATAAAGAATCAGACATGACTGAGCAACTGAACAGCAACAACAAACTTAGTTTTTAAGTAACTTTTTTTGGTTTTGATGTTACTGATATTAATTTTTATTAGATAATATTTAGAAAATTCAAGTTATATTTTTAGGAATAAATTATGTTTTTATTTTAGGGCAAAAGAATGATAAGTTTTCACAATTTTTCCAAGATGTATTGATACATTTGTATTCTTTGCTTGTAGAATGTAAAGATCTTCCAAACAAGGTATACACATTCACTTGTGCAATTTTCTTTTTCTGATATAGTTGTGTACAAATTCCCTATTTTGACTCTCATTTTTTAATAACAAATTGTACTTATGTTTCTAAAAGACTTTAGTTTGGACAATGTGAACTTGACAACTTAATACCTCAAAGCTTACATCCCTAAAGAACAAGTGAATTCTTCATTTAAAACAGTTTAACTATCCCATCAGTTCATGGGAAATAGATGAGGAAAAGTGGAAACAGTAGCTGACTTTATTTCTGGGGGCTCCAAAATCACTGCAGATGGTGATTGCAGCCATGAAATTAAAAGACACTTACTCCTTGGAAGGAAAGTTATGACCAAACTAGACAGCATATTAAAAAGCAGAGATATTATTTTGCCAACAAAGGTCCATCTAGTCAAGGCTATGGTTTTTCCAGTGGTCATATATGGCTGTGAAAGTTGGACTGAGAAGCCCCAGCAAGATGGTAAGAGGAGCAAAACTGCACTTAAAATCAAACTCCATACCCACCAGACACACTTGGAGGGCTCAAAAAAAAAAAAAAACCTTGTGTTCACCAGGAGACCCCACAGAAACTGTGCTAAACCTGCCTTTGAGTATTTGAGTGTCTCCTGTGGAGGTGTGGGTTAGCAATGGCCTGCCACAGGGGCAGAGGCTCTGGGTGAAGCAGACCTGGCTGTGGCATAAGCCCTGTTGGAGGAGGTTGCAATTAACCTCACCATAGAGCTGCCAGAACTTACATAGGACTGGGTAACAGACTCTTGGAGGGCACAAACAAAACCTTGTGTGCACCAGAACCCGGGAGAAAAGAACAGTAACCCCACAAGAGACTGACCCAGGCTTTCCTGTGAGTGTCCAGGAGTCTCTGGCAGAGGACGCTGTTGAGTCAGTGCTGGCCTGCTGCAGGGTTGGGGGCACTGAGTGTGGCAGTACATGCATGGGACCTGCTGAAGTAGGTTGTCATTTTCTTTATTATCTCCACCACAGTTTGTTCTCAGGTCAAACAATAGGGAGAGAACAAAGCTCTGTGCTGTTGAGTCAGTGCTGGCCTGCTGCAGGGTTGGGGGCACTGAGTGTGGCAGTACATGCATGGGACCTGCTGAAGTAGGTTGTCATTTTCTTTATTATCTCCACCACAGTTTGTTCTCAGGTCAAACAATAGGGAGAGAACAAAGCTCTGCCCCAAAACAGAAAATTGGATTAAAGATTTACTGAGCATGGCCCTACCCCTCAGAAGAAGACCCAGTTTCCCCACAGTCAGCCTCTCCTAGCAGAAAGCTTACATGAGTCTCTTACCCTTATCCCTCAGAGGGAAGATAGAATGAAAACCACAATCACAGAAAGCTAATCAAACTGATCACAAGGACCATGGCCTTGTCTAACTCAATGAAATTATAAGCCAAGCCATGTAGGGCCAACCAAGACAGATGGGTCATGGTGAAGATTTTGGACAAAATGTGTTCCACAAGAGAAGAGAATGACAGATCACTTCAGTATTCTTGCCTAGAGAACACCATGAACAGTATGAAAAAGCAAAAAGATAGGACACTGCAAGATGAACTCCCCAGGTTGGTGGGTGCCCAATATGCTACTGGAGAAGAGTGGAGAAATAACTCCAGAAAGAATGAAGAGACAGAGCCAAAGAAAAGCAAAAAAAAAAAACAAAGCCCAGTTTTTGATGTGACTGGTGATGGAAGTAAAGTCTGATGCTGCAATGAGCAATACAGCATAGGAACCTGAATGTAAGGTTCATGAATCAAGGTAAATTGGAAGTGGTCAAACAGGAGATGGTAAGAGTAAACATTGACATTTGAGGAATCAGTGAACTAAAATGGACTGGAATGGGTGAATTTAACTCAGATGACCATTATATCTACTACTATGGGCAAGAAATCCTTAGAAGAAATGAAGTAGCCATCATCATCATAAACAATAAAAGAATCTGAAATGCAGTACTGGGATATAATCTCAAAAACAGAATGATCTCTGTTCGTTACCAAGGCAAACCATTCAATATCACAGTAATCCAAATCTATGCCCCAACCAGTAATGCTGAAGAAGCTGAAGTTGAACGTTTCTTTGAAGATCTACAAGACTGTCTAGAACTAACACCCAAAAAAGATGTCCTTTTCATTCTAGGGGACTGGAATGCAAAGTAGGAAGTCAAGAAACAGCTGGAACAGGAAAATTTTGCATTGGAGTACATAATGAGTCAGGGCAATGACTAATAGGGTTTTACCAAGATAATGCACTGATCATAGCAAACACCCTCTTCCAAGAACACAAGAGAAGACTCTACACATGGACATCATCAGATGATCAACACCAAAATCAGATCGATTATATTCCTTGCAGCCAAAGATGGAGAAGCTCTTTATGTTCAGCAAAAATAAGGCTGGGAGCTGACTGTGGTTCAGATCTTGAACTCCTTATTGCCAAATTCAGACTTCAGTTGAAGATTGTAGGGAAAACATGAGACATTTAAGTATGACCTAAATCAAGTCCCATACTATTATACAGGGGAAGTGAGAAATATTCAAGGGACTAGATCTGATAGACAGAGTGCCTGATGGACTATGAATAGAGGTTTGTGACATTGTACAGGAGATAGATTATTGCCAAATTCAGACTTCAGTTGAAGATTGTAGGGAAAACATGAGACATTTAAGTATGACCTAAATCAAGTCCCATACTATTATACAGGGGAAGTGAGAAATATTCAAGGGACTAGATCTGATAGACAGAGTGCCTGATGGACTATGAATAGAGGTTTGTGACATTGTACAGGAGATAGGGATCAAGACCATCCCTGAGAAAAAGAAATGCAAAAAAGCAAAAGGGCTGTCTGAGGAGGCCTAACAAATAGCTGTGAAAAGAAGAGAAGAAAAACACAAAGGAGAAAAGGAAAGATGTACCCATTTGAATGCAGAGTTCCAAAGAATAGCAAGGAGTGATAAGAAAGCCTCCTTCAGGGATCAGTACAAAGAAATAGAGCAAAATAGAATGGGAAGACTAGAGATCTCTTCAAGAAAATTAGATATACCAAGGGAACATTTCACACAAAGATGGGCTCAATAAAGGACAGAAATGGTATGTACCTAATAGAAGCAGAAGATATTAAGAAGAGGTGGCAAGAATACACAGAAGAACTGTACAAAAAAAAAAAGATTTTCATGACCCAGATAATCAAGATGGTGTGATCACTCACCTAGAGCCAGATATCCTGGAATGTGAAGTCATGTGGGCCTTAGGAAGCTTCACTATGAACAAAGCTAGTGGAGGTGATGGCATTCCAGTTGAGCTGTTTTAAATTCTAAAAGATGATGCTGTGAAAATGCTGCACTCAATATGCCAGCACATTTAGAAAACTAAGCAGTGGCCACAGGCCTGGAGAAGGTCAGTTTTCATTCCACTCCCTAAGAAAGGCAATGCCAAAGAATGCTCAAACTACTGTACAATCACACTCATCTAACATGCTAGAAAAGTGATGCTTAAAATTCTCCAAGCCAGGTTTCAACAGTATATGAACCATGAAATTCCAGATGTTCAAGCTGGTTTTAGAAAAGGCAGAGGAACCAGAGATCAAATTGCCAACATCCACTGGATCATCGAAAAANAAAGCGATGCTTAAAATTCTCCAAGCCAGGTTTCAACAGTATATGAACCATGAAATTCCAGATGTTCAAGCTGGTTTTAGAAAAGGCAGAGGAACCAGAGATCAAATTGCCAACATCCACTGGATCATCGAAAAAGCAAGAGAATTCTAGAAAAACATCTATTTCTGCATTATTGACTATGCCAAAGCCTTTGACTGTGTGGATCACAATAAACTGTGGAAGATTCTTAAAAAGATGGGAATACCAGACCACCTGACCTGCCTCTTGAGAAACATGTATGCAGGTCAGGAAGCAACAGTTAGGACAGGACATGGAACAACAAACTGGTTCCAAATAGGAAAACAAATACATCACCTTGTATATGTCACCCTGTTCATTAAACTTATATGCAGAGTACTCTGAGAAATGCTGGGCTGGATGAAGCAAAGCTGGAATCAAGATTGCTGGGAGAAATATCAATAACCCCAGATATGCAGATGACACCACTCCTATAGCAGAAAGTGAAGAACTAAAGAACCTCTTGATGAGAGTGAAAGAGGAGAGTGAAAAAGTTGACTTAAAGCTCAACATTCAGAAAACGAAGATTATGGCATCTGGTCCCATCACTTCATGGCAAATAGATGGGGAAACAGTGACAGACTTTATTTTGGGGGGCTCCAAAATCACTGCAGATGGTGATGGCAGCCATGAAATTAAAAGGTGCTTCCTCCTTGAAAGAAAAGTTATGACCAACCCAGACAGCATATTAAAAAGCAGAGACATTACTTTGCCAACAAAGTTCTGTCTAGTCAAGGCTGTGATTTTTCCAGTAGTCTTGTGTGGATGTGAGAGTTGGACTATAAAGAAAGCTGAGCACTGAACAATTGATGCTTTTGAACTATGGTGCTGGAGAAGACTCTTGAGAGACCCTTGGACTGCAAAGAGATCCAACCAGTCTATCCTAAAGGAAATCAGTACTGAATGTTCATTGGAAGGACTGATGTTGAAGCGGAAACGCCAGTACTTTGGCCACCTGATGCGAAGAGCCGACTCAGTTGAAACAATCCTGATGCTGGGAACGATTGAATGTGGGAGAAGAAGGGGACAACAGAGGATGAGATGATTAGCTGGCATCACTGACTCAATGGACTTGAGTTTGAGTAGACTCTGGGAATTACTGATGGACAAGGAGGCCTGTTGTACTGCTGTCCATTGGGTAGGAAAGAGTCACACACGGCTGAGCGACTTACTTGAATCCTTTATTGGACATTTATCATCTAATAGGTTTTATGCATTTAGAAGACTCTGGGTTTCATGGTGTTGAGAAACACAAATCTCATGAAGGAGAGACATTTGTAAACATCTATGCCGTGAGACAAATGTTTGCTGGTGGCTCAGCAGTAAAGAATCTGCCTCCCAATGCAGGAGATGTGGGTTCAATTCCTGGGTCAAGAAGATCCCCTGTAGAAGCAAATGGCAACCCACTCCAATATTCTTGCCTGAGAAATCAAATGGACAGAGGAGTGTGGCAGGCTACAGCCCATGGGATTGCAAAGAGTTGGACACAAGTTAGCAACAACCTTTATATATATAAAATTATCATATATAACCTGAGTCACATATACCTACACATATATACAGATGTATACATATATATGTGAGTAATTATTAATACATATCAAATTAGATTAAACAACATTTTATAGATTAAATAGTGGTTCAAAGAAACCTGACCCCACAGAAACTGTGCTAAACCTGCCTTTGAGTATTTGAGTGTCTCCTGTGGAGGTGTGGGTTAGCAATGGCCTGCAACAGGGGCAGAGGCTCTGGGTGAAGCAGACCTGGCTGTGGCATAAGCCCTGTTGGAAGAGGTTGCAATTAACCTCACCATAGAGCTGCCAGAACTTACACAGGACTGGGTAACAGACTCTTGGAGGGCACAAACAAAACCTTGTGTGCACCAGGACCCAGGAGAAAAGAGCAGTGACCCCACAAGAGACTGACCCAGGCTTTCCTGTGAGTGTCCAGGAGTCTCTGGCAGAGGATGCTGTTGAGTCAGTGCTGGCCTGCTGCAGGGTTGGGGGCACTGAGTGTGGCAGTACATGCATGGGACCTGCTGAAGTAGGTTGTCATTTTCTTTATTATCTCCACCACAGTTTGTTCTCAGGTCAAACAATAGGGAGAGAACAAAGCTCTGCCCCAAAACAGAAAATTGGATTAAAGATTTACTGAGCATGGCCCCACCCATCAGAAGAAGACCCAGTTTCCCCACAGTCAGCCTCTCCTAGCAGAAAGCTTCCATGAGTCTCTTACCCTTATCCCTCAGAGGGAAGACAGAATGAAAACCACAATCACAGAAAGCTAATCAAACTGATCACAAGGACCATGGCCTTGTCTAACTCAATGAAATTATAAGCCAAGCCATGTAGGGCCAACCAAGACAGATGGGTCATGGTGAAGATTTTGGACAAAATGTGTTCCACAAGAGAAGAGAATGACAGATCACTTCAGTATTCTTGCCTAGAGAACACCATGAACAGTATGAAAAAGCAAAAAGATAGGACACTGCAAGATGAACTCCCCAGGTTGGTAGGTGCCCAATATGCTACTGGAGAAGAGTGGAGAAATAACTCCAGAAAGAATGAAGAGACAGAGCCAAAGAAAAGCAAAAAAAAAAAAACAAAGCCCAGTTTTTGATGTGACTGGTGATGGAAGTAAAGTCTGATGCTGCAATGAGCAATACAGCATAGGAACCTGAATGTAAGGTTCATGAATCAAGGTAAATTGGAAGTGGTCAAACAGGAGATGGTAAGAGTAAACATTGACATTTGAGGAATCAGTGAACTAAAGTGGACTGGAATGGGTGAATTTAACTCAGATGACCATTATATCTACTACTATGGGCAAGAAATCCTTAGAAGAAATGAAGTAGCCATCATCATCATAATCAATAAAAGAATCTGAAATGCAGTACTGGGATATAATCTCAAAAATGACAGAATGATCTCTGTTCGTTACCAAGGCAAACCATTCAATATCACAGTAATCCAAATCTATGCCCCAACCAGTAATGCTGAAGAAGCTGAAGTTGAATGTTTCTTTGAAGATCTACAAGACTGTCTAGAACTAACACCCAAAAAAGATGTCCTTTTCATTCTAGGGGACTGGAATGCAAAGTAGGAAGTCAAGAAACACCTGGAACAGGAAAATTTTGCATTGGAGTACAGAATGAGTCAGGTCAATGACTAATAGGGTTTTACCAAGATAATGCACTGATCATCGCAAACACCCTCTTCCAAGAACACAAGAGAAGACTCTACACATGGACATCATCAGATGATCAACACCAAAATCAGATTGATTATATTCCTTGCAGCCAAAGATGGAGAAGCTCTTTATGTTCAGCAAAAATAAGACTGGGAGCTGACTGTGGTTCAGATCTTGAACTCCTTATTGCCAAATTCAGACTTCAAGTGAAGATTGTAGGGAAAACATGAGACATTTAAGTATGACCTAGATCAAGTCCCATACTATTATACAGAGGAAGTGAGAAATATTCAAGGGACTAGATCTGATAGACAGAGTGCCTGATGGACTATGAATGGAGGTTTGTGACATTGTACAGGAGATACGGATCAAGACCATCCCTGAGAAAAAGAAATGCAAAAAAGCAAAAGGGCTGTCTGAGGAGGCCTAACAAATAGCTGTGAAAAGAAGAGAAGAAAAACACAAAGGAAAAAAGGAAAGATGTACCCATTTGAATGCAGAGTTCCAAAGAATAGCAAGGAGTGATAAGAAAGCCTCCTTCAGGGATCAGTACAAAGAAATAGAGCAAAATAGAATGGGAAGACTAGAGATCTCTTCAAGAAAATTAGATATACCAAGGGAACATTTCACACAAAGATGGGCTCAATAAAGGACAGAAATGGTATGTACCTAATAGAAACAGAGATATTAAGAAGAGGTGGCAAGAATACACAGAAGAACTATACAAAAAAAAAAGATTTTCATGACCCAGATAATCAAGATGGTGTGATCACTCACCTAGAGCCAGATATCCTGGAATGTGAAGTCATGTGGGCCTTAGGAAGCATCACTATGAACAAAGCTAGTGGAGGTGATGGCATTCCAGTCGAGTTATTTTAAATCCTGAAAGATGATGCTGTGAAAGTACTGCACTCAATATGCCAGCACATTTGGAAAACTAAGCAGTGGCCACAGGCCTGGAGAAGGTCAGTTTTCATTCCAGTCCCTAAGAAAGGCAATGCCAAAGAATGCTCAAACTACTGCACAGTCACACACATCTAACATGCTAGAAAAGCGATGCTTAAAATTCTCCAAGCCAGGTTTCAACAGTATATGAACCATGAAATTCCAGATGTTCAAGCTGGTTTTAGAAAAGGCAGAGGAACCAGAGATCAAATTGCCAACATCCATTTGATCATCGAAAAAGCAAGAGAATTCTAGAAAAACATCTATTTCTGCATTATTGACTATGCCAAAGCCTTTGACTGTGTGGATCACAATAAACTGTGGAAGATTCTTAAAAAGATGGGAATACCAGACCACCTGACCTGCCTCTTGAGAAACATGTATGCAGGTCAGGAAGCAACAGTTAGGACAGGACATGGAACAACAAACTGGTTCCAAATAGGAAAACAAATACATCACCTTGTATATGTCACCCTGTTCATTAAACTTATATGCAGAGTACTCTGAGAAATGCTGGGCTGGATGAAGCAAAGCTGGAATCAAGATTGCTGGGAGAAATATCAATAACCCCAGATATGCAGATGACACCACTCCTATAGCAGAAAGTGAAGAACTAAAGAACCTCTTGATGAGAGTGAAAGAGGAGAGTGAAAAAGTTGACTTAAAGCTCAACATTCAGAAAACGAAGATTATGGCATCTGGTCCCATCACTTCATGGCAAATAGATGGGGAAACAGTGATAGGTGAGTTTTGTGTTTTCTCCTCTGTGTTCTATCACTTTGTTCATAGCACTTTCATAACACTGTCTGCATTTTTCCTTTTCCGTTTTTTTGGCTTTCATGATTGTATCTTACGCTGGACACTGAGTCCCTGGAGGTCAATTCCTATCTCTTCATTTGTATAGCCTCAGTACCTGGCATGATGCCTCATTGGAAAATGAATAAATGTTGAATGGACGGCTGACCACTGAGATGGGACATACAAAAGTTTCTCCAATTAAGAACAGCTTACATTGAAAACCTATTCATGTGCCTGAACCTAAAGTAAAATCCTCTAAGAGCTCAGTGAGAGAACTACCATTATTATGGCATTGGTGTCAGTCTTTTTGCTTATTTTAAATTCTCCTCTCTGTATATCTGCATTTATAATTTTTCCTTTTATTATATTTCCTACATGGAAAATAAAACCTAAACCAAAACAAATAAAAATTTCTATTGTCAAACTAAAATAATCATACTTAAATAACTAATGCCATTTTTAAAATGTGAGCTGATTTGACATGCCCTAAGGTGAAGCTTTTAAGTCTATAAAGGTTCTGAGGTTTAACCAGAGGAGATTCTGTATTATCTGAAAGCCTGATAGGGAAATGCAGTATTTTTTATTATAATTAGTTACCTTAAATGTAGGTGACAGTACACTTATTGGTGTCTTTTACATTGTCAATGACCTGCTCAACAGCCGAGAAAAATATACTGACAAAGAGCGGCTCTGATAGAAAAGGTTAAATCAAATTTCATTTTTAAAGTTCTCATTTTCCCCCCTGTTAAATAAGAGACATTTTCAAAGCTGACATATTTGGAGGCACATGGTTTAAAGCAACACTGGACTAATAGAGAAACCATAATGTGCTTTTATTACTTGAGTTTTTACAAACAGTTTTGGGATAACTCAATGGTATTATCACCATTATTGAGTAAAACATGCAGCATTTTACCACTACAACAGGAACACCTGCTAGCAAAGCTGTTAAACCGTAAGTTTCCCTATTGCTCCATTCAACTAAAGCTGCTTTAAACTGCCTCCTAATGTCTGTATAACATCAGTAACTTTTTTTTTCTGTCCACTCTTGGGGCATATTGTAAAGGAACTGAAAGACAATAAGCTGGAAGATGTTAGCAGCAAAATCTCTGTTATTTACTTTAGTATAAATACATAGTTACACATGTATTTCATATTCCTTGGAGAAATATGTAAGGTATCATAAGTCTCAGTCAGAATCTATCTTGGATGTTGCTAATATAATTTTTCCATCATATAAAATAATAAATCCCTAGCTTCAAAGGCTAATGAGGTCTCTGAAATTACTTGGCAATCAATTATACTTTTATTGTTATTACAAGTGTTATTATTATTAGTCCAGAGGATATTGCTACCAATATATATATATAGGGTTAAGGGTCAATGGCTATTTTTGTAATGCGTAAAATCTTTGCTATAAAGCTCCCTGTGTTGACTAAGTATGCACTGTAAAGTTGAGATGCAGTGTTTGCATACTGAGTAATTCTAAAAGGTAAACTACATCCCTTAATATTAATGTGTTATAAGTGACACTCGTTATGTACGTCTATGATTCATACTGCTGAGCTGTTCCCCTTCCCTAGAATGATGTACTGTCACTGTCCTATTCATTTTGAATGCTGTATTCATAAGGGTTTTGTGACTAGACATCACTGTAAATCAATGTTATTGGACTATATTTTCAAACAAAACATTTACAGAGACAGTCATCCCACATTCTATCCTCAGAGTGCAACACTTGCATGAAGGTCAAATAAAGTCGACATCAACTTATGGATTAGTTTGTTGAAAGAATAAATGAAACCAACAATTTTCAGAATACTTTAATAAGAGGTTTAATGTATTCATCCTTCACGCCAGAATTCCTATTAGTCTTAAGAGCTGAGATAGAACTGTAAAACAAATATTTGGGGGATATATAAGTACTTGAGGTTGTCTTTTCTGATGAAGCACAGGAAATACAGCAATGTTGGTTTATACTATGACTTTAGAAACCATGTGGTAATGTTAACAATGTCACAGTTTACTTGAAAATAAACAAGATTCATCTGTGATCACTTATTACTTACTGAATTTATATTCATGGTTGACACACAGAAGTACAAACTGTTTCAGTAGAACCAGCTGATCTACTTCTTTCTGATATGTATATATATATATAGACACACACACACACACACACATTAATATTGGAAAGTCCCTTAGATTGAAGCAAACAATACTTCTGATTTTTTTTGCAACAATTTAGTGTGGCAGACATTTCAAATAGTTCATGGCTTCCAAATATCCTCAAGCAATATTCTGTAATTGTTTTCCTCTATTTGCAGTTTCTTTATTCATATGACTCGAAAAGGAGACCATATACTATGTAAAAAAAAAATATGCTCAAACCAGTACCCATGATTGCATTACAACAAACCATCCAAGTGTGAAGAAAATGAAAAAGGAAATTCCATTTTCTTGAGAGGTATGAGCCATTCTTTTGTTGTTGTTGTTGTTGTTTGTTGGCTGTGCAGTATAGACTGTGGGGTCTTTGTTCCCAAACAGGGATCAAAACTGGGCCCTTGCTGGTGAGAGGGTGAGAGCACCAGAGTCCCAATCAATGAACAACTAAGGAAATCCTGAGAGTGTGTGGTTTTTTATTGTTTTGGCTGCAGGGCTTGCAGGATCGTTCCCAAATCAGAGATTGAACCCAGGTCCCCTGAAGTGGAAGCACTGAGCCAAGTTATTCTTGAGTAAACAATATTGAATCTAGATTTTCGGGCATAGTTTGGGCTTTCTATGCATTAATTTAGATGCTTCTTTAAAGAGTAGTGAAGTTGCTCAGTCATGTCCGACTCTCTGCAACCCCATGGACTGTAGCCTACAAGGCTTCTCCGACCATGGGATTTTCCAGGCAAGAGTACTGGAGTGGGGTGCCATTTCCTTCTCCAGGGGATCTTTCCAACCCTGGGATTGAACCCAGGTTTCCTGCATTGCAGGCAGATGCTTTACCATCTAAGCCACCAGGGAAGCCCTTTTTAAAGAGTAAAGAATATATTTTCGTTAACATTGTTGAAACAAAAAAAAAAAAAAAAAAATTTTCCCTAATCTACTAGAAATAGTATACATAAAACAGAACTTTCTGAATTTGAGTTATTTCTTAATGCTGAAAATTAGCTGCAAGATTTCAGAATAAAATTTATTAAAATTACTAATGAAATAATGAACAGCATTCAAAAGTCACCTTACAGATACACCACACAGAAATACTCCCTTAATAAAATGGGTAACCTACACAAATTAATAAATAGTAATTTGGGATGTAAAATACATTAATTTTATATAGAAAAATTGCAATGTGCTAGAGGTAGGCTAATTTATCTTAAACTGAAGCCCATATTTTACACACTGATGACATCCATTCATTGTATATTCTGGTAGAGCACTTAGTACAAGGAGTGCTATCCTCATCCATCATCCACTATGATAATCTTACTTCCCAATTATGCTTCTTGGTGGGTCAGTAAAGAGTAACATAGACATCAGAGCTTTCATTAAGGAACAATAGATATAAGTACTCTGGAAGAGGTAACTCTGTCTACCTCACTTTTTAAGGTACATTATATAACTATATGATCTTAATTAACATTTGCTGGCCATAAATTATCCTAATCTTTAGGTTGTTGGAATATTCTGAAAAGTTTTGTCACTTACTTTTCTTGGAGGCTATTTGAGGGGGTTAGGAGGAGTAAACCAAATAGCAAACAACAAAATGATTCCATTCCCTCTGTGAACAATAAACCAACAGAAAATATAAGATGTAACCTGTCTGTCTGTGGATTTCTTTTAGCTATGTTACATCCTTTTTATTTTACTCCATTACAGTTACCATAAGGATGCCATTCTTACAGTATACTCTACCTCAGTTCATTGTTATGCAGCACAACCACCTCTGGAAGGTAGCGTTCACTTCACAGATGAAGAAAGCAAAGAATAAAGAGACCTGCTCTCTTGCCTAAGGTTACATTATAAGTTAGTGGCAAAATGTGTATTAAAATTCATGTCTCCAGAGCCCCAGTGTTTTAATTAGCTTAATAATCCATGCTAACTTTCATGATTGTTAGGGCTTAGGTTTTGGTATTCTTTAACATTATTCTCAATACCTATGAAAAATGGCTGCCCTTCATAAGGTTAATGCAAACTATGAGTTACACCAATTATGCAAACCCTAATCTTTGTAACTTATCTACCCCCAGGGTGCTTAGTGCTATGTGAACATGTATTTTATTTCTTATTCAAAGGAGCTTTCACCCACTTCTGTGAGCACTTTTCTTTTACACTATTAACAGCAGAAACAAAACCATCAAATAAATGTTACCACATTTAAACTTATAATGAAGGTATAAATATCCCTACTGTATTAATAAAGAAATTAATGTTCAGTGTCTTGTCCATGGCTGCATAGCTAATAAGAATTAGAACTTCAATTTAATTCTGAGACTTATTCTAAGTATTGCAATACATGATGTTTGTGTGTGAGGTTGATTTTTTAAAGAAATAATGATATAAATGTAAAAAAATCAAATCAATAAATGGATTTGAAAATGTATACTTTCCAAAGTTCTTAATGTAAGAATTTTCCTCTAGTCTTATCTTCAGTCATGGTTTATATTCTACACTTTATTTATTCTTTCATTCATTTAATTAGCCATTGAACAAATATTGTACCAACTATTGGAGGCATGAAGCCAAGGAAAATGATTGTAGGTTGTACTACTACCGTTTTTAAAAATGGGAAAGTGAGATAATACATTAAATTGAACTGACTCTAGACGGAGTCGTCAAAAAACATTCTCCCAAGATATATTCTATTTAAACTGAATGTTAAAAGAGATGAAACTACCACATCAAGAGTGAGGGGAAAATATTTCAGCACAGAGAAGCATAGAAAAGATCTTCATCATCATTGACTTATACTGTGGAATAAGAGACAAAGAAGCAAAGTAAATAAATAAAAGATATATTATGCCCTTCATAAGCTTAAGGCAAACTCTTAGAGAACTGAAAACAACTAGAACTTTTAAGGAACTCCAGAAGTAAGGAGATCAAGGAGAACAATTATTTTAGATGAGATATAGAAAGTCTCACTGAGAAAGAACCTGAATAAGGCCTGAAAGCAATGAGGTAAAAAGCCAAGATATCCCAGGTAGAGGGAACAGCACATACAAAGGCCCTGAGGTAGGTACGATAAAGGAAGGTTGTGGCAGCGTGTAATAAACTGTAGTATTTACAAAAATACCTTTCATGGTACTTACAGAATAGAAAAGGGAACTCAAGAATGAAACAGGAGAATAATTAAGATGCTTTTGCCAAGGTAAGGGATGGTTATGACCTGAAGAAAGAAGGCACTGGAGATGATGTAATAAGGTATATTTTGGAGGTAGAATCAGCAGGATGTACAATGAAATTTTAAAAAAGAGAAATCATCAATAGCTACTAATTTTTCATTGATAGATAGCCTGCCTTTTATTTAATTAGCAAATAAACTACACTGAGTTTGGAGAACTAATAAAATGTTCTATTTACCCCTATTAAATGTGAGATATCTGTACAGCTCTAAGAGGAAATTTCAAAAAGGCCATTAGGAAGGGTATGATATGTAAATGTGTTTTGTCATCATCAAAATGATATTTAATTAAATTCATAAGCTGTCAATTTCTGAACAATCCTACTCAGCACAAGCTTAGACAAATGATACTATTTACAAGTTAAACTTAATGAAAGTTAAATATGAAATTCTTAAGATTGTTAAGCTTGTTTGCTTAGAAGCAAATAAATGGTTCTAGTCTTGAATAGATTCACAAGAGGCGATTTTGTGGGTAGCACAAATATTTTAGTCTAAATACTAATATAATCATGAACTAAATCTGAATAGGAAGTAACCCAAAACAACAACCAAAAAGATAAAAACTAATAAGAAGACATTATTTAAGTCTTAACTGGCCTTCTCTTAATTACTATAGTTTTCCAAAGCATATGACCTTAAACTCATGAACAAATAAACAGTTCAAGCAAGATGACTATAGGAGATTCCATGACTCACGTGAAGATATGGTGTTAAAGGCTACAATTCAGAACTGCCTCTTTGAAATCTGAAGACATGTTTTGTTCAAGAGGTATTCTGTTTTTAAAACTGTGCTTTGAATGCCACTAGGCATGGATTATAGAGAAAGCTAGAAAAAAAAATGTCTTATTTTGCTTCATTGACTATGCTAAAGTCTTTGACTGTGTGGATCATTGATAAACTATAGCAAATTCTTAGAGATGTGAATACTAAACCACCTTACCTGCTTCCTGAGGAACCCGTATGTAGGAACCCGTATGTAGGTTGCTTCTAAGAAGCAACACTTAGAAGTGAACATGGATCAACTGAATGATTCAAAATCGGGAAAAGAGCATGACTAGGCTATATACTGTCACTCGGCTTATTTAACTTATATGCAAAGTACATCATGTGAAATATTGGGCTGGATGAAGCACAAGCTGGAATCAAGATTGTTGGGAGAAATATCAACAACCTCAGATATGCAGATGATACCACTCTAAAGCAAAAAATGAAGAGGAACTATGGAGCCTCTTGAAGAGTGAAAACACCGATAAGCCTCGATGAGTGAAAACACTTGATGAGTGAAAACACTGGCTTAAAACTCAACATTCAGAAAGCTAAGATCATAGCATCTGGTCCCATCACTTCATAGCAAATAGAAGGGGAACATATAGAAGCAGTGACAGATTTTATTTTCTCCGGCCCCCAAATCACTGTGGACAATGACTGCAGCCATGAAATTAGAAGACTCTTGCTCTTTGAAAGGAAAGCTGTGACAAACCTAGATACCATATTCAAAAGCAGAGACATCACTTTGCTGACAAAGTATGGTCAAAGCTATAGTATTTCCAGTAGTCAAGTATGGATGTGAAAGTTGGACTATAAAGAATGCTGAGTGCTGAAGAATTAATGTTTTCAAACTGTGATGCTGGAGAAGAGTAGAGTCCCTTGGACAGCAAGGAGATCAAATCAGTCAATCCTAAAGAAAATCAACCCTGAATATTCATTAGAAGGATGGATGCTGAAGCTACAATATTTTGGCCACCTAATGCAAAAAGCTGACTCCTTGAAAAAGACACTGTTGATGGGAAAGATTGTAGGCATAAGGAGAAGAGGGTGGCAGAGGATCAGATGGTTAGATAATATCACTGCCTCCATGAGCGTGAATTTGAGCAAGCTCCGGCAGATGGTGAAGGACAGGAGAGCCTGGCACACTGCAGTCTATAGGGTCACAAAGAGTAGGACATGATTATTGACTGCACAACAACAGCAATGGACGGTGAGCTCTTTATAGTTAGTCTCAGAGGCTGCCATTCTCTATGACCTTCATTTTTATGCTTCTTGCCTGGTTCTTGACATGATTTCCTAACTAACCTACCACAGATCACTTTCAATATCTGTCTACATTTATATATTAAGACTAACTGGCAAAGCACTGTGCATATTGATTCTTTGAAATGAGCCCTTAAAAAATGTATTCTGCTGGCTTGTGCTTTGGTGTGTATCTATTAGCCTATGCTGAAAGATGTTATAAGAAACATACCCATGGTTCCTATCAAGGTATTCATGGTAAAAATGTTATTAAGAATGTTATGCATTATGCCATACAGCATAGCTTTTATAAAATAAAAATCAAAAACATTATTTCTAATATTATTATTATTGAATTAAGTTTTTAAGTTTTAGCTCTAATTGATCAGCTTACTTTATCTCAGGATGTTAAGACCTGACTTCACTAAGCAGTTTCCACTAGTTGCTTGAAACTTAAGCAATCTTAAGTTACTTGTTTCTGCCCTCAGGTCCTGGCACATAGCTCCTAAAACCTTTTTAGTTTGCAAAGTGATGAGTACTAAAAGTGTCTTTTGTTCTAATATAATCACTGCAGATGGATTGCAGCCATGAAATTAAAAGACGCTTACTCCTTGGAAGAAAAGTTATGACCAACCTAGATAGCATATTCATAAGCAGAGATATTACTTTGCTGACTAAGGTCCATCTAGTCAAGGTTATGGTTTTTCCAGTACTCATATATGGATGTGAGAGTTGGACTGTGAAGAAGGCTGAGCGCTGAAGAATTGATGCTTTTGAACTGTGGTGTTGGAGAAGACTCTTGAGAGTCCCTTGGACTGCAAGGAGATCCAACCAGTCCATCCTAAAGGAGGTCAGTCCTGAATGTTCATTAGAAGGACTGATGCTGAAGCTGAAACTCCAGTACTTTGGCCACCTCATGCAAAGAGTTGACTCATTGGAGAAGACTTTGATGCTGGGAGGGATTGGGGGCAGGAGGAGAAGGGGACAACAGAGGATGAGATGGCTGGATGGCATCACTGACTCAATCAATGGATGTGAGTCTGGGTGAACTTTAGGAGTTGGTGATGGACAGGGAGGCCTGGCATGCTGCGGTTCACGGGGTCACAAAGAGTCGGAAACGACTGAGCAACTGAATTGAACTGAACTGACCCTAGTTCCTGATAAATAGCTTCTAAATCCCTTGGAATTTCCTGAATGATATAAATATGTTTGTTCTGATGAGGTGATTCTTGCCAGGCTCCAAAACAGATTCAGAATGGAGGCTGGTCACCAGAAAAATAAAAACTTGACTAGATTTCCAGGTCTATCTCCAATCCTGAAGGAAGGGGAGGAAGGCTGGAGAATGAGCTAATAATCTATTATAGCTATATGATAAAGCCTCTATAAAAATACTAAAGTATGGGATTCAGAAAACTTCCATATTGGTGAACACATTAATGTACTAGGAGGGTCAGTTCAGTTCACTTAAGTCACTCAGTCGTGTCCATCTCTTTGTGACCCCATGGAGTGCAGAACACCAGGCCTCCCTGTCCATTACCAACTCCCAGAGTTCACACAAACTCACGTCCATTGACTCAGTGATGCCATCCAGCCATCTCATACTCTGTTGTCCCCTTCTCCTCTTGCCTTTAATGTTTCCCAGCATCAGAGTCTTTTCAAATGAGTCAGCTCTTCGCATCAGGTGGACAAAGCATTGGAGTTTCAGCATCAACATCATTCCTTCCAATGAATATTCAGGACTGATTTCCTTTAGGATGGACTGGTTGGATCTCCTTACAGTCTAAGGGACTCTCAAGAGTCTTCTCCAACACCACAGTTCAAAAGCATCAATTCTTTGGTGCTCAGCTTTCTTTATAGTCCAACTCTCACATCCATACATGACAACTGGAAAAACCATAGCTTTGACTAGATGGACCTTTGTTGGCAAATATTGTCTCTGCTTTTTAATATGCTGTCTAGGTTTGTCATAACTTTTCTTCCAAGGAGTAAGTGTCTTAATGTCATGGCTGCAGTAATCATCTGCAGTGATCTTAGAACACAAAAAAATAGTCTGCCACTGTTTCCACTGTTTCTCCATTTATTTGCCATGAAGTGATGGGACTGGATGCTATGATCCTAGTTTTCTGAATGTTGAGCTTTAAGCCAACTTTTCACTCTCCTTTTTCATTTTCATCAAGAGGCTCTTTAGATTGTTTCACTTTCTGCCATAAGGGTGGTATCATATGCATATCTGCAGTTATTGATATTTGGCCCAGCAATCTTGATTCCAGCTTATGCTTCATCCAGCCCATGTTTCTCATGATGTACTCTGCATAGAAGTTAAATAAGCAGGGTGACAATATACAGCCTTGATGTACTCCTTTTCCTATTTGGAACCAGTCTGTTGTTCCATGTCCAGTCCTAACTGTTGCTTCCTGACCTGCATACAGATTTCTCAAGAGGTAGGTCAGATAGTCTGACATTCCCATCTCTTTCAGAATTTTCCACAGTTATTGTGATCCACATAGTCAAAGACTTTGGCATAGTCAATAAAGCAGAAATAGATGCTTTTCTGGAACTCTCTTGCTTTTTTGATGATCCAGTGGATTTTGGCAATTTGATCTCTGGTTCCTCTGCCTTTTCTAAAAGCAATTTGAACATCCGGAAGTTCACAGTTAACATTGCTGAGCGTGGCTTGAATTTTGAGCATTACTTTACTAGTGTGTGAGATGAGTGCAATCGTGCAGTAGTTAATCATTCTTTGGCATTTTCTTTCTTTGGGGTTGGAATGAAAACTGAGCTTTTCCAGTCCTGTGGCCACTGCTGAGTTTTCCAAATTTGCTGGCAGATTGATTTGAACATCCGGAAGTTCACAGTTAACATTGCTGAGCGTGGCTTGAATTTTGAGCATTACTTTACTAGTGTGTGAGATGAGTGCAATCTTGCAGTAGTTAATCATTCTTTGGCATTTTCTTTCTTTGGGGTTGGAATGAAAACTGAGCTTTTCCAGTCCTGTGGCCACTGCTGAGTTTTCCAAATTTGCTGGCAGATTGAATGCAGCACTTTCACAGCATCATCTTTCAGGATTTGAAAGAGCTCAATTAGAATTCCATCACCTCCACTAGCTTTGTTTGTAATGATGCTTCCTAAGGCCCACTCGACTTCACATTCCAGGATGTCTGGCTCTAGGTGAGCGATCACACCATCGTGATTATCTGGGTCGTGAGGATCTTTTTTGTGCAGTTCTTCTGTGTATTCTTGCCACCTCTTCTTAATATCTTCTGCTTCTGTTAGGTCTATATCATTTCTATCTTTTATTGAGCCCACCTTTCCATGAAACGTTCCCTTGGTATCCCTAAGAAAAAGAAATGAAAAAAGAGCAAAATGGCTGTCTGAGGAGGCCTTACAAATAGCTGTGAAAAGAAGAGAAGCAAAAAGCAAAGGAGAAATGGAAAGATATACCCATTTGAATGGAGAGTTCCAAAGAATAGCAAGGAGAGATAAGAAAGCCTTCCTCAGTGATCAGTGCAATGAAATAGAGGAAAACAATAGAATGTGAAAGACTAGAGATCTCTTCAAGAAAATGAGAGATACCAAGGGAACATTTCATGCAAAGATGGGCTCAATAAAAGACAGAAACTGTATGGACCAGAAGGGTCCACAGAGACAGAAGCTCTTATTCTTGGGTCCCTTGCAGACCTTACCCTGTGTATCTCTGCATCTGGCTGTTCGTGTATATTCTTCATCATATCCTTAATATAATAAATCAGTAAATGTAAGTAATCATTCCCTGCATTCTGTGAGTGCTTCTAGCAAATAATTGAACCTGAGGGGTGCTTGGAAACCTGTGATTTATAACTGGTCTGTCAGAGGTTCAGGCAACAATCTTGGACTTGTTTTTATGTCTGGGGGTGGGGTAGGGTTGGGTGGCACTTTGTGGGATTGAGCCCTTAACCTGTGGAGTCTGTGCTAACTCCAGGTGATATCAGAGTTTGACTGAATTGTAGACACCCACAAATTCTGTGTCAGAATTGAAATAGTGTGGTAGTAGTGCAAGAGTAAATCAGATGTACAAGACAGTTCTTCCAAAACAGTTAGGGATGATAAGTTATCGGTACTCTGCAGGCAGAATTCCATGAACCCCCACACCCCTGTTGACCCTCACCCTTGTATGAGGGTGGAGCCCACAGAAATGAAATTTTACACATATAATTAAGGTCCCAAGTTAGTAGATCTTTTAAATATGGATCTCAAAGTCAGAGGCAGAGGAAGTGAAATACTCAAAGGGTGAAAAGGACTTGTCTTGAGGTACATTCTCTCTTCCCGCTTTGTAGATAGATAGAACCACGTGACAAGGAATATGAGTAGATTCTAGGACTGAAAGCAGCCCCCTAGAAAGAAAATGAAGACCTCAGTTTTATACCTGCAAGGAACAAAATTTATTCAATGAAAAAATGAATTTTAAAGAGCATTCTTCCCTTGGAGATTTCAGGAGTCAGCAAATCCTAGTCAATGATTTACTTTTGCCTTGTTAAAGTGAAAGTGAAAGTGAAGTTGTTCAGTCGTGTCCGACTCTTGGAGACCCCATGGACTGTAGCATATCAGGCTTCTCCGTCCATGGGATTTTCCAGGCAAGAATATTGGAGTGGGTTGCCATTTCCTTCTCCAGGGGATCTTCCTGACCCAGGGATTGAACCCAGGTCTCCCACACTGTAGGCAGACGCTTTACCATCTGAGCCACCAGGGAAGCCCTAAGCAAAAACCTAGCCTTACTTTGTCTGGACTTCTGACGTGTAGATCTGTGAGCTAATAAATAGATATTGTTAGAAGTCTCTAAGCTTGTAATAATTTGTTACACAGCAATAGATGCAAATACAGACTATGTCTAGAACTGTAAAACGTCTGAAACTTCACTCTCACTGCAACCTAAAATTTAACCTGCCATAATTTCATGCATATGATCTGGGGAAATGAGACTCCTGAACCACCCACAGATGGCCTTTGTACTTACAATTCAACAGCAGATGTTAGAGTATCAGGATTTGCACTGGTTGCCTAAACCCCAGTTCCCACAGGACAGTGCACAGGGCCAGGTGACTGGGCCTCTCTGCACATACTTTAGTTTCTGTTACAGGAGGGGAACCCCCAGCACAGGGAACAAAAATCTTCTGTAATTGGCAGTAAGTCTGCTTGACCTTCACCCAGAGTGAGACGTTATTTTTATTAAACTGGATAGTATATAAACCTGCCTTCTGCTCCTGAGAGAGGCATTGTATCTTCTAAGGTCTCTTTCCATACAAAGGCTGTCAGTGATGAGCAGAAAAACAAATATTGTCTATCTTGCATCTATACTTTCCTTCTTGGCAAGAGGCAGTTACCATTAATAATAAAACATACATTCTTGAAGAATTAAGATGCAGTGAAGAACGCTATCAATATGGTAATACAGTAGGACATCTTCAAATTATAAGATTTTGAATTTTATATAAAAAACAAATTTACCATCCTAGCTTAAAACAAAATATATCACCTGCCCTTTGCATATATGTGTAAATGTGCAGTACTTTTTAAAATTAGCCTTACTCTTCTCTGGAGTTTGTAATTTCTATCTTTGCTTTTCTATTTCCCATTACTATTGCTAATTTGCGTATGGTTTTATATCTCCCCTGGTGGCTCAGATGGTAAAGCATCTGCCTTCAATGCAGGAGACCCGGGTTCAATCCCTGGGTCTGGAAGATCCTCTGGAGAAGGAAATGGCAATCTACTCCAGTACTCTCTTGCCTGGAAAATCCCATGGACGCAAGAGCCTGGTAGGCTATAGTCCATGGGGTCGCAAAGAGATACGACTTAACTTTCACTTATACTTTCTGAATATTTTAAAAATTAGAAGAATTGTGTTTAAGAAAAATCTGCTAAAACATAATATCTTGATAAGAAATAGACAAACAGAAAAAAATATTTTTGTAGCTTTCTCATCACCCTATATACCAAAGACCTGTATTCACTCTGGGGCTGGGTTCATTAGATTGGATTAATAGACATTCCTATAGCTTTAGGGGTTTCATTACAGGGTATAGAGTACTATAAAGGAAAATCACTTAGAGAATATTAGATATTTTTAATATTGCTATGGGTAATTTCAAATCTCTGAATAATTTTTAGATCTGACCAAGGTTCATATCCACACAACATATAACCTGAAGAACAAAAATACTCTATATGCTAATTGAACAAACTGTATTTTCAAGCCTATCTCTGGAAAAGCTGCTAAGAGGAAAATCAGGCCTATTCATATATTCCTAAACTATTATTAATATATTCCAGTAGCAAGTCTTGTTGGTAAATTGGATGAAATAAACTTATAATCTTAGAACAATCAGGGACCCACTATGGATTTGGGGAGGTGGGTCAGTCCTACTCATAGCTCACTAGCTGATGAAAGGGAAAAGTGGAAGGGATGCTAGAATACAATCTATGTGTTGACTTGCATCAAGACAGAGCTTATTAGCTCTGCATTACCAAATAAGAAACTAAAGACAAAAATGCTATTAAATTGGCCTCGGTATCATAATATGGAGAAGGAAATGGCAATCCACTCTAGTACTCTTGCCTGGAAAATCCCACGGACAGAGGAGTGTGGTAGGCTACAGTCCATGGGGTTACAAAGAGTCAGACACGACTGAGCGACTTCAATTACTTTCTCATAGTAAGCAGCAATGTTAGATTATTAGACCAGGTTTTCTGATCTCAGGTCCGTTGTTCTTATCCCTATTTTCTAGGTTTCTGTGACATGTTGAGTGAATTAATCTGATCTGCTAATGAAAACAGGATTTGAAAGATAGAAAAAGGAGAGACATAAAGATGAAGAGGCTCTTTGCAAGGAAAGAAAAAAAAGATTTTCAAAGAGAAAAATGTCTAGAAAGAGGAACCCTGGGTTGGATTTTGTAAGACAATGTTTGCCTTCTACACAAATTTGCCTAGGTCAGGGACTTCAAGCACCCAAGAGCCAGCAACTCAGTGGTAGACTGAAAACTCTGTGTCAGGAGACCACTTTTGCAGATTCACTGTCCCACTGTAACTCCTCCCAGAACAGCTCAGACTAAAACAAAGAAAACAGATTCCCATGGAAACCTAAGGAAAAGGTCATGGGAAGGAGAGGCAGATCTCCTTAATTTTTTTTCAGGACCTGAGGGTTCATTCTTTAAAATCTGTGCCACATTGGCACATGCAGTTTGCATGGTGATTTTCTTTTGTATAAGAGCACATCCATCCAGATTACAAAACCTGGATTGTATTGATGCCTGGCTGCCCTTTGACTCCATGTCCTGGGCTCAGCAGAGGCTGCTTTGTAAATTCAGGAACACATTTCTCTGTGAATCATTCAAAATGCACCTACCTCAAGAAAGATTTTACTCATTAAATAATCTTTGAGTAGTTATTTCTGATTTGAACTGTGTACAAATGAGCTGAAATAACATTTACATTAATTGTTAAATTCCATTATTTCCAATGACTACTCCATTTAAAATGTAGCTGCTCTTTTCCCCCATAAAAAAAAGGCATAAAGACAGTATATGATAATCTGTAATTTTTACCCATAAATTCAAAAATTGTTGTAAGACAGACAAGTTTGAAAGTTTGATATGGACACTGGCTCTCATGAAATCAACCATGACTGATAAGCCCCTGAGCTCACCTCCTCTTATAGGCACACCACAACCACAATATAAATGGCCTGGCTAAAATCAGTCTTTTTTCCCCATTCTTAATCAAGAAATGAGATGAAGGGTTAGAGACAAAGAGAAGAGTTAGAAGCCTGCTAAGGAACATTCATCACTATCAGTGTTCCATTCCACACTGAAATTCTCCTTAAGTTTAGGAAGCAGAGCAGAGAGATCTGACCATAACTCAGAGTGGAGAACAAGGACTTATAAGAGGCAGTTGTTATCAAATTTTTTGAAAAATAATTTTCAATATATACATACAGTACTAACAGTCCATCAGTTCAGTTCAGTTCATTTCAGTCACTCAGTCGTGTCCGACTCTTTGTGACCCCATGAATTGCAGCAGGCTAGGTGACCCTATAATTGGTTAAATCTGAATATTTCAAAGTGAGGATATGGAATAAGGATTATGAGTCTTGAGCCTCCATAGATTTTGGTATCCATGACAGATCCTATAACCTATCCCCAACAGATTCCAAGGAACAAATGTATTGCTATAGTAACACTTTTCTATTATATAATAAACAAAAAAACATTAAATTAAAATGGATGAGATAAAAGATGAGATAAAAATATGCTTAGAAAATGGTATATTTAATAGTGTACTAAAATTTGTTTAGGATATTGAAATTACTTGGTGTATTCAATGTGACTATGCTTTATCATTATTAACATCTTGATTTAAAACTATGTGCAAGAAAATGATTTCCAGGTCTGGTTCTAAGTTACCTTTATTGAGACACTTCATTGGTTCAATGACTGCATTAATGAGAAAATCAAGTGGTAAAAATTCATAGGTCCAAATAGAAGAAATGAAAGCTGTCTACATTTACTAAATCTTGAAATTCATGTTTCAATCTCATCTAGTAATAATGTTAGCATTTTCTTGAAAACAGCCAGTATGTTTTGAGTTTCCATGATGTTCATCATTTGTTCTTTTGATTTAGAAAGTGCTATATTTCATATTTTTATAAAATATATCAAAGATAATCACAAATGCACCATCCCCAAAGCACCTGGCACTAAGCACCAGCCTTGGAAGCAGCTTCTCATTGCCTGTACCGCTGAGGCCTTGCTGTTACCCTTCAGCTGGGATCAGTGATCTCCCCAGCAGCTGTCAGCCCTACCAGATCAGGACGATTAATTAGTAAGAAAACTGGCTTCCATGAGATCAACTAAGGCGGCTGATTGAAAGCACATGAGCTTTCAATCTTCTGAGCTCACCTCTTTTTATGGGCACACAATCACAATTATCCAAATAGCCATCGATGAAAAAGACTACAACCTACCAAAAAACATCTTTTATAACCAAAGACATGAACAAGGAACCACTCAAGGTAGGTAGGAGGATCTATGTAATCAAGTCCCATAACCCAGGGTGGGCAACCCCAAAAAAATTACATTCCAGAGGCTTTACAAAGAAGTGAAAAGTCTGAGCCCCACAGCAGGCTCCCCAGCCCAGGAATAATGCACCAGGAAAATGAACCCTCAGAGCACTTGGCTTTGAAGGCCAGAAGGGCTTGCTTTCTGGGGACCCAGAGGACTGAGAGAAGTAGAGATTTCACTCTTAAATGATGCGCAAAGTCTCACACACTTTGGAACCCAGGGAAAAAGCAGTAATTTCTGGAAACTCAGAGGGCTGAGGGAGCTAGAGATCTCACTCTTAAAGGTTGCACAGAAAAGCTCACATGCTTCACAAACCAGGACAAAAGCAGTAATTTGAGAGGAACCTAGGTCAGACCTACTTACTGATCTTGGAGAATTTCCCAGAAAGGCAGGATACAACTGGAGCTCAGAGGCACAGATTCATGTGGCTGCTTCTCTGCTGGCGGACACTACTGTGGAATCCTCGCTCTTGCTCATTAACACCAAGACCCACCTTACCCAACAGCCCATAGGCACCAATGCTGGGCAGGCTTAGGCCAGGCAACTAATTGAAAGGGACACAGCACCACAGATCGGCAGGCAAGCTGCCTAAGACCAGACTCCCTGAGTCCACAGTCACTTCTGGACCCAGGTGTGTCCCACAGGGGGCCAAGACGCTGCTCTATCCACTAGTGGGCAGGCACCCACCCCAGAATGCCCTCCAGCCTGCCCTGGCCTCAGGGAGTCTGCTCAAGCTTCTGGGCCAGCCTCATTCACCAGGGGTTAGACATCAGACTCAAGAGAACCACAATTTTGCATCCTGCATGTTAGCAGGCCAGACCTAGCCCTGGGACCAGCTTGGCCTGACCCTGCCCATTAGCAGACTGACAGAAGCTTCAGGACACCTCAGGCCCCATACCCAACTGCGTCAGAAACCAACCCTTTTGGCCCCAGTTCCAACTATCTGAAAGTGGCTCTAGGACCCCCTGGGTCAAGCATCCAGATGCTAGGATCTAGCTCTGCCTGCCAGGAGGCTGGCACTAATCCCAGGACTTAGCTTCACTCAGCAGTGAATGTGCAACTACCACGGAGTCTTCTGCACCCTTACTCTACCCATCAGTAAGGAAGTATAAGCCCCAGGACCCCTGGGATTCCATGGTTTTGTCACTTGGTGACCTGGTTCTGCCAACAGAGCAGCTGCACAAGGCAGGGCCGGGCAAGCAACTGGACGGGGAGCCAAACAATTCTATCAGATGGCCCATAGAGTCAGCTCTCTACAACAGAAGGACACACGCAGCCCTCATAGGAGAAACCCCTTGAGTGTATAGCTTATTAAGTGACGAAGGGCCCTGCACTGCCGGAATGCATAGAATGNTGGTGCCAACAGAGCAGCTGCACAAGGCAGGGCCGGGCAAGCAACTGGACGGGGAGCCAAACAATTCTATCAGATGGCCCATAGAGTCAGCTCTCTACAACAGAAGTACACATGCAGCCCTCATAGGAGAAACCCCTTGAGTGTATAGCTTATTAAGTGACGAAGGGCCCTGCACTGCCGGAATGCATAGAATGTCTCCTACAAAAGGCCACTTCTCTAAACTCAGGCTATGTAACCAACCTGCCAGATACATAAAAACAGCAACTTAGGTAAAATTAGACAACAGAGGAAAATGTTCCAGACAAAAAGAGCAAGCTAAAACCCCGAAGAAAAACTAAATGAAGTGGAAATAGGCAATCTCTCCAAAAAGGAAATCAGGACAATGATCATAAAGATGACCAAAGAATTCAGGAGAATGGATGCACAGTGTCGGAAGTTAGAAGTTTGAAACAAAGCTAATCACAGAAATTTGTTCAGATTTGTAATTAGAGGATTAGAATTCTAAGTTTTTCTTAAGGCTTATTGATAGGAGAATTTTTATAGGTGATGCTGTTTATTTTCATAAACAAATTTATCTAAATATGAACATACTTACTAAGCATCATGTTTTCAGAATGTTCTCTCTGGGAATTCCCTGGTGGTCCTATGGTTAAGAATCCACCTTGCAATGCAAGGGACATGTGTTTGTTCTCTGGTCTGGAAACTGAGATTCCATATGCCACAGAGAACCAAGCCCAGGAAACACAAAGACTGAGCCTGTGCATCCTGAAGCCCATGCCACAACTAGGGGCCTCATACTGCAACATCATATACTATACGATGCAATGAAGATCCTGCAAGCTTCAACTAACACACAATGCTGTGAAATTAATTAATTAAAAATAAGAAGTCAAAATTGTTTTTTAAAAAATGTTCTTTCCATAAAAGAAGCTTCTTTCACAAGCAACTACCTTATTTTTAAAATATGGCAATATTGAAATATTTATTTTTATAAAGAAAAAATATGTAGCTTATGTTTAACTTTGACAAGCCATAAGATTTATGAAGTACTTCTATATGGTATGTGAAATACTTCTGTGTGATATGCAAGATTTTCCTTCAAAAGATCTACAATTTTCAAAATATTTGGAGATTTCTATTTGAGTAATAAAGTTTGCCTCATATTCAAAACCTCCAATACCTCATAATATACTGATATATAATAAAAGAGTGAGGATGTCTCTGCCACCGACAGAGAACCCCCCTTCTTTCTTTAGTGTGTGACAGGTGATCATCTCAATGTTGTGACTAAGGACAGCTCATATATATTTTTCTTTCTATAACTTAAATCATCTGGTACCCGATGCATATGGCCCATTTCTTAAAACTTTTTGGTTTTGTAATAAAGTTTTTATTGAGGTAACACTGGTTTATTGGTTTATAATATGTGTGATTATTTTTGATTTATAGAAAAGTTGCACAGACATTATAGAGAGCTTCCACATATCCTTTTCCCAATTTCTCCTAATATTAGCAATTCATAAAACCATAGTATATTTGTCAAAGCTAAGAAATTAACATTGGCAAAGACTATTGATGAAGCTGCATATCTTACACATTTGCTCACTAATGATGTTCTTATCCTGCCCCAGGATCTGGTCCATGATTCCACATTGCTCTCAGTTGTTGTGTTGCGTTAGTCTCCTCTGATCTATGACAGTTTCTCAATTTTTAAATGACCCTGACAATTCTGAGGAATAATGGCCAGGTATTTCTGTAGAATGTTCCTCGATTTGGATTTGTCTGATGGCCTCTCATGGGTTTTGAGAATACCAGAGATGAATTGCCCTTCTCGGCATATCATCATGACTTATCCTTGTTGTCAGCCTCCATCAATCACTTGGTTAATGGGTACCTGAGACATTTCTTCACTATAAAGTTACTTTTCCCCTTTATTTATTTTTGGAAGACACAAAGTCAGTTCACACTCAAGGAGAAGAGCGTACTCTATTTTGAAAACAAGATGGCCCAAGTTGGTATTTTGAGATTTTGTGAGTGAGAGCACCCCAAAGTTCCTTTAGTTTTCAAGGAAAATACTGTTCACACTCAGTAGAGAAAACATTCAGGCAGGACTTCACAGTGGTCAAAAAAGTTAGGAGGGAATGTGTCCTAGAATACACCTTATACATTCTCCCTGAAGATGGAGTAAGGACAAGGCAAAAATATCAAGGTATTGACTATGACTTACTAGGTAGCTCAGACAGTAAAATATTATGGTATTGACTAAAGACTTACCAGGTAGCTCAGACGGTTAAAAAAAAAAAAAACAGCAACAACTGCCTGTAATGTGGGAGATCCAGGTTCGATCCTTGGGTTGTGAGGATCCCCTGGAGAAGGAAATGGAAACCCATCCCAGTATTCTTGCCTGGAGAATCCCATGGACAGAGGATTCTGGAAGACTACAGTTCATGGGGATCACAGAGAGTCAGACATGACTGAGCAACCTACACAACCCACTATTGACTATGACAGAGTTTGCCAAGTGAAAGCCAAAATTAGACCCACAAACATCTTGGATAACATTTCATTATTTAAAAGATGGCCTGATAAGATAATGTCAAAATGGAAGAAAAAATCAGAAGAGAAATTAAACAGAGGAAGACACATATGACACTTCTACATTCAATCCAAGCTCTGAAATAATATCATCTCAGACTTTCTTCAGAGAGAAAGAAATACATTCAAGATTGAATTTTAACATGAAATGTGACTATATTGTGAGCTTCCCAGGTGGCGCTAGTGGTCAAGAATCTGCCTGCCAATGCAGGAGACTTAAGAAACACGGGTTTGATCCCTGGGTCAGGTAGATCTCCTAGAGGCGGGGATGGCAACCCACTTGTTTCTTGGCTGGAGAATTCCATGGACAGGGGAGCCTGGTGGGCTATGGAGCTGCAAAAAGTTGGACTGGAGTGAATTAGCATGAAGACATGGGACTGTACAGTAAGCCTATGACTCTGAAATCACTGGGTTGGGCCATGAGAAATCAGACTTATGTGGATCAAAATGTTTTGCTATTATGTAGTAATAGGAGCTCATGCTAGAAGCTAAGTTGAATTACAAAAACGAAAGAAAACAAAATTTTTGAAATATCTGAGTTTTATGGACTATTGTTTCAGCTGTACATTTCAAACAATTTTGGCAGCAGCATTACAGGATGCAACCATGAAGTCTGTCTGTTCTGGGCTGGCTGGATAATAAAACAATTGGTACCTGATTGCAAAACTGTGCTTGATGTTTGGGCTAAGCAAGATATATTTTCAATGTATTTATGATCTGGGCAGACATTTCATGATAACATTTTATAAGACTAGGAATGAAAATCCATGAATAAGAAAGAGACTATAACTTGGCACTGATGAGTGTCAGAGTTGCAGAGACCAAGGTTTCATTTCCAGTTTCATTATTCATTTACCCTGTGCTGTTGATGAATTTACTTAAATTCTTAAAGCCTCAATTAACTAATTTATACTTTATGACACTTAAATGAGATCACATATGTGATACATTGAGCACAAAGTGCCACACACAATAGGTAATCAATATGTCATAGATATCATAGTTTGCTACTCTTATTATTATCCTAAATATCTACTTTAAATCCTGAAATTATAAGACATTAAAACCAGATGAGTAAAATCATGCTAAGAGTGGAGGTAGCTAAGGAGAAATGTAAAGAATACAAATGAGAAGAAAAAAGTTTATAAGGTATTGGAAAGAAGTCAATTAAGGCATAGAATTTTCACTAGGAAAATCATTTTAAGAAAGAACTAGGTTGTGAGAAGAGAACTATATAAGTTGACTGATAATATGTACAGATACCCAGAGCTGCTTTTTTGAGGATTTGTCAACCCTTGAACAAAGGACAGTCCTTTATTTTATGGCTAAGGCAATTAGAATTTATTTTAACTTGCATATTTTAATTTATAAGTCCTAATTAGCATTTTTACAAATATAATGGAGTTCTGTATGCCGAACACAAATTCGTAGAAGTACTTGTGAGATTTTTAACATTTTATTGCTCATGGCTGACCAAGCATGAAGGATTAGTAGAGTAAATTAAAAAAAAATGCTTAGCTATTAAATTAAAGCATAAACTTTTCCAATCTTTATTATCATTTTTAGATAAAGAGTTGTCATTTCTAAAGGAATACTGGAAGGTAGTTAATTTATCTTTATGCATAGAGTTACAGACTTCTAACTTTGTAGGTCTATTTCTGGCCTGACTTAGCTATTAAGAATTTACACTATTTTCTCCCACTTTTCTAATGGCCAGTGAAGCTGCAACATAAATTGAAAAGGAAAGGTAAAGGGGGAAAATCCTTACATTTTCATTACAGTTATACTTTTCTCTCATCAAAGGACTTCAGAAATTCCCCTGCTGTATCAGTAATGCTATATAGTTAATTTCTCTGCCCAAACAGGATACATAGATGTGCTGACATAACAATACTCCAAGTTCAGGATGCTCAAGGATATTAATAAAAAGCTGTTTCTTATGGGAAATTTGGATTTCTCCCCCCAGAAAGAATTACAGATCAGTATTTGTGATCTCAAAATATTAAGGTAATTAGTGCTGGGTTAATTAAAAGAAAAGCAGTATTCACACTTGTCCAAATAAATACTGAGGTTTGGAGCATGCTTAACTTAAACTTGATCAAAACTATGGAAATTCTGGTGTTTGCAAAACTGAACTGCAAGTCTGGGGGGAAAGGGCCATCTTGCAAGATTTTGAGAGCATCATGTTGCTGGTTGAACTGAAAATACTATATGCATTGCTGCTTCCTGCTTTTTTAGCATTCTCTGGGTTAGTTTAAAAAGAGAAAAAAATATTACCCTAGAAATTTAGAAACATTAAAAAGGCAAATGTGAGCTTTCCAAACCCTTATAAATGAGGTGTTTTGTTTTGGCTCTATTTTGGAGTTTCACCTGACATTTTATTCATCTTTATTTTTAAGGAATGACAATGAACCCAGTAACTTGTAGTGGCTCACATGCCTTGCCCCTCTGTTCTCTTGGACCTTCCATTCTTTCTCCTTCTAGAAGCATGGAGCCCCGTGGAAGTCCATGGGAACTCTGTGCTTGCATCAGCTCAGGGGGGGATCCAGAGCAAGATGAGAAACAGGCCTGGAGACTGCAATGGAAGCTTGAGCAGATTGTGCAGTATCATTTTACACATGATTGTATCCCCTTATGTCACATTTTTTTCTGTTACCAACAGAAATCGGCTAAGGGCAGAGTGCGAGAAAGCTGGTGTAGCAAATGGTCTTCTTGCTGGTTTAGACAAAGCAGTCACGCCAGTGGAGAGCCGCTGCCTCTTGCATTCTGCTCCACCGTCTTGAGTCCATTTCTGAACCCCAGCCAACTCCCAGCTGGTAGTACACTACAGCGCTGTCATGTCATCAACCCAGTCAAGATGTTCCAGCGTTTGTGTGTGTATATTTTTTAAACTTGCCAACTTGGCTGTTTTCCCATAATTGCATGGAATAATATATTTTTTAAAAAGCTTAGCTTCTATTTACCCATGGGTGAGGCAGATTTTTAGAGACTGCTTGGTAAACAGAATTCAGGTCAAAATTAGTGACAGTGAACAGGCCATCATATTTAGCTAGTCAATGACTCATATTTGGAGTTTAAGAATTCAAAATAAGGTAAAATAATAAGAAGCTTTTACTATAAGCAGCATCTGATAAAACAAGAAAATTTTAATATTTCTCAAATAAGTTATATTTATTCACTCTACAAGAGTAGTTTACTTTTTACAATAGTAGTTTACTCATTGTGTATATGTGAATGTATATATGTGTTTCTTTTTTAAAGGTCTCATGGTAAAAAATTAAAGCATTATCTGTAAAATAAGTGACAATAAAATATCCAAGAGAAGAAAGTAGTTTTCTGCATAAACAATACATAAGTCAAGATGGTTAATTTGAGAGAAAATTGTTGTTTCTTTTTTTCTTAAAAAAAAATGCTTTTGTGGGTATTTTTAATAATTTGAGCATATGGTCTGAGCAGAAGCAGAAAAGGCACTTTCTTAACTTGATGTCAGATCATATCACATTATGTTGATTTATACTGCATAATGTGATAATGCTACAGAGTTTTAATAAATGGGCTTACTTTATCAACTCAGCTAGGAAAGATTTTAGGGGGGCAAATCTAGTCGTGTCCTTTTTGATTCTTTAGTAGTTCTTGACCAATACCATTTTCAAGTTTCTTATAGAAAGCTTTCATATTTTTCTTACTTCTTCCATTAATGAGGCAGCAAACATATATAATGAAAATGAATTTCTAGCAGAAAGAATGTTTCTTTATTTTTTTAATCAATTGGAATTAAAGTTTCTTTAAATCAGGAGCAATAATTTGACAATAAGAAATGAGCAATGTTTTGATGGGGCTGGGGTTGTAAATAAAAGGTGTGAGAAACTGTGTAAGGAAAGTGGCTTGAAAGATAGACTCACTGCCATGTCAGAAAGGCCGGATCTGAATGCCCTGTACTGAGTGTGTACTGAGCCCTTTATCTGATGGTCTGTGTTCCCTTCTTATGCTGAATCATGTACAGAAGCTGCTAACATTTCTGAATAGATATCAACTGTAATACCCGAACTGTGTTTCTAGGGGGGAAAAAAAACCCTTTCAAAATTGATTTTTCTTTTCAATGAGAAATAGAAACACAAGTAGATTAAGTAGTCAATCTAGGATTTCACAAAAATCTGATATTTTGGAAAATGAATATAAAAACAACTATTTTCAAATTGTTATTCTAACTTTCTCTTCTATTTTATATATCGGTTATCATCCAAATAATCAGTTGTCTTTAATTCAGTGACTACCTTTGAAATACTATGTAGTCACATATACGAACCTAGAAAAATGAATCAAAACAAATTCAATAGCAATGTATCACTCACCTATACACTTGCCAAGTGACAGTATAAAAATATAAAAAGATATGTAAGAAAAGCACAAAACTCCCAAAAGACTGTCAAGCCAGTAAGATGAATCAGTTATTTGGCTAGTGAGTTTTACATACAAACAAGCAAATGAGAAGGCAGAGGATAATGGAGGCTAGGTCTTTCCATTACCCAGTAACATAAAAACAAAACTAAGTCAGAAACATAAATCAAAAATATTTGATGAGTAAATAAATTAATGTAAGCCATTTTATCTTAAAACAGGAAAATAGAATATTTTAATTTTCTTTAGAAATGCAAAACAGAAATGAAATTAATTACTTTCAATTAGTACTTACAGTGCACTAGCAGGGCCTCAGGTAGTTGCTATATAAGGATTTTTAAATTTAATTTTTATTACTGTTCTATTTTAGATTTAATAAAAAATTAAGGAGTTGATTTATTAAATTTATTTAGAGTTGATAAATGATTTGTCTATGATCAATAGCTGAATTGAAGTCTCTTAGTTGTGTCTGACTCTTCATGACCCCATGGAGCCTTCCAGGCTCCTCCATCCACAGGATTTTCCAGGCAAGAATATTGGAGTGGGTTGCCGTTTCCTTTTCCAGGGGATCTTCCCAACCCAGGGTTCAAACGCTTTGGTTTGAGATGTGGGAAAAGGCATTAAAGTATAGGAGAGTCTGAATATTCAAGTTCCAATCTATTTTATATCAGCAACAAATAGAAAGCTGTCATGATCTAGCAATATGATGTTAAGAAAATCAGGAAAAGATGGATAAAAAATAATTTGCCAATTAAACTGACTTAATACCAAAAGAATCTATCTCTAGAGATGAATAGAGAGCCAGTAGTCAGAACTTTTATGACATTTAACTCATTGATACATTCTTTTCAGGTGAGTTTTTCAACTGGAAGTTCAACTTATCCTAAGGAAAGAAATAGTTAATTACTGTATCACTTAGGATGGGCTTCCCAGGTGGTGGTAGTGGTAAAGAATCCACCTGCCAATGCA
>SJYT01014456.1:4254-38013 GCA_006410635.1 Cephalophus harveyi
TCCCAGGGCTGATCTCCTTCAGAATGGACTGGTTGGATCTCCTTGCAGTCCACGGGACTCTCAAGAGTCTTCTCCAACACCACAGTGCTATATAATCCTAAGGAATGTAGAGAAGAAAAAAAGTTTGTCCTTTCTTCCTCCTTGAGAATTCCAGACACCTCTCTCCTTGGGGACCCCTAGACTTCTTATCAACCTGCCCAGGAAATGACTCTCTCAGACCTTCTTCTGCAGCTCTCTCTTACATAACGACCTCAAGGAAGTCTCTCCAACTATAGGCTTTCTTAAGCATGAACTTGTTGATACACCGGAACAGAGGCGTCAGTGATCTCAGATATTGGAACAAGGCTGAAGCCTTTCTGTAACTGCAGGGTCAACTGTGTAACAGGCTGGCTGTCCTTTTCTGCGTGCATCCAGGCCGCACACAGACTGCCTGCATTTCATCGCTTTGCCTGAATTGTTGTTATTTAATTGCTCAGTCGTGTCCGACTCTTTTGTGACCCCGCCAGACTCCTCTGTCCGTGGGATTTTCCAGGCAAGAATACTGGAGTGGGTTGCCACTTCCTTCTCCAATGCATGAAAGTGAAAAGTGAAAGTGAAGGGTTCCATCCCTGCGTCGGGAAGATCCCCTGGAGAAGGAAATGGTCACCAACTCCAGTATTCTTGGACTTCCCTGGTGGCTCAGATGGTTAAGATTTTTGCCTGCAATGTAGGAGACCCAGGTTAAATCCTTGGGTCAGGAAGATTTCCTGGAGGAGGGCATGGCAACCCACTCCAGTATCCTTGCCTGGAGAATTCCACGGACAGAGGAGCCTGGTGGGCTACAGCCCATGGGGTCGAAAAGAGTCGGACACGACTGAGCTACCTTCTCCAGGGCAGCCCGCGTGATAAATGTTAAGGATGGTTAAAAGATTAAAGATAAATTTGAGGGGTCTATGCGTGGTCTATAAAAAGTAAGGATGGTAAGAAAAATAAAAGATAAATTTGAAAAAATGAGGTATGAAGGGGGTTCACAGGTTACACACGCTTCTTCTGTGTTTGTTGCAAAATTCTGCTGCTTCCTGCTTCCATCATTAGAGTCTCAGCCCCCACCAGCCTCCGGGCGGCTGGGCGATGCCGTTTGTTTCCGTGATTGGATGCAAAATGAAAAGTCGCTTTTTTCCACGGGGCCGGCTGCTCTGCGTTCCAACCATCCGCATGCATTGAATCCCAATGACTGGTTAGGAGGCTGATGAATCGGCCTCGAGAACATTAATTTAATGCTTGAGATGTCAGCAAATAGAGTGAGGGTATTGTTTCAGGCCCGGCTTCGTGAAGTCTCCATTGGATAGACTATTTTTTCAGGCAGGCTCTCAGTGGGGAAAGGCCAATCTTTGTTAACAGATGCAGCCTTGAGCCTCAGAACAAAGCCGGTTAAGTTAATCCAGGTTTTTAATGCTCAGACAGGCGCAAAAGAAGGCTGGGCGCTGAAGAATGGATGCTTTTGAACTGTGGTGCTGGAGGAGACTCTTGAGAGCCCCTTGGACTGCAAGGAGATCAAACCAGTCCATCCTAAAGGAAATCAACCCCGAATATTCATTGGAACGACTGATGTTGAAGCTGAAGCTTCAATACTTTGGCCACCTGATGCGAAGAACTGACTCATTGGAAAAGAGCCTGATGCTGGGAAAGATTGAAGGTGGGAGGAAAAGGGGATGACAGAGGATGAGACGGTTGGATGGCATCACCGACTTGATAGACCTGAGTTTGAGCAAGCTCCGGGAGTTGGTGATGGACAGGGAGGCCTGCGTGCCGCAGTCCAGGGGTGGCAAAGGGTCGGACATGAGTCACTCAGAGTCACTAAAGTGACTGAAAAATAACAATAATCATAATAGATGCTGCTGCTAAGTCACTTCAGTCGTGTCCGACTCTGTGTGACCCCACAGACGGCAGCCCATTGGCTCCCCCATCCCTGGGATTCTCCAGGCAAGAATACTGGAGTGGGTTGCCACTTCCTTCTCCAATGCAGGAAAGTGCAAAGTGAAAGTGAAGTCGCTCAGTCGTGTCCGACTCCTCGCGACCCCATGGACTGCAGCCTGGGATTCTCCAGGCAAGAGTACTGGAGTGGGGTGCCATTGCCTTCTCCATAACAGATGCTAAGTGGTCGCCTAATATAGAACAACCAGCGGAATGGTGGGCGTATCTAGATAATAGGAAATGTATTGTTTCTTTGTTTCTTATTCTTCTGCCACACAACACACATAGCATGTAGGATCTTAGTTCCCTAACCAAGGATGAAACCTACATCCCCTGCAGGGGAAGGCGTAACCACTGGGGGGCGCCCTACACACAGGAAATGTTGATGGGCGACTTCATGATTTTAGGAAGCTTTTTCATAATGAGTCTTTTGTTACTTTTCTTTTGTAAAACAATTAGCTTTTATTTTATATTGCAGGAGAGTTGGTTTACAACGTTGTGTCAGTTTCTGGTGTGTAGCAAGATGACTCAGTTATACATCTGTTCATCCTCTTTCCATGATTATTAAAGATTCAGCTCAGTCTCTCAGTCGTGTCTGACTCCCTGCGACCCCGTGGACCGCAGCACGCCAGGCCTCCTGTCCATCTCCAACTCCCAGAGTTCACCCAAACTCACGTCCATCGAGTCGGTGATGCCATCCAGCCATCTCATCCTCTGTCATCCCCTTCTTCTCCTGCCCCCAATCCCTCCCAAAATCAGGGTCATTTCCAATGAGTACATGCTTCACATCAGGTGGCCAAAGGGTTGGAGCTTCAGCTTCAGCATCAGCCCTTCCAATGAATATTCAGGAGTGATTTCCTTTACCACTGACTGGTTTGATCTCTTTAAGAATCTTATTAAAGATTATTGGTTCCATTTTTTTTTTAACCCTACTTCAGTGTTCTGTTTCAGGAACCTTCTATCCCAGCAAAGTCACAGCATTATGGTGCTAATTAAAGAATTCCACATTTGTTAATAGATTCTACAAAGGCCCATTCTTGCTGCTTGTTAAGCAAGAAAGCCATCCAGCCATCTCATCCTCTGTCATCCCCTTCTTCTCCTGCCCCCAATCCCTCCCAAAATCAGGGTCATTTCCAATGAGTACATGCTTCACATCAGGTGGCCAAAGGGTTGGAGCTTCAGCTTCAGCATCAGCCCTTCCAATGAATATTCAGGAGTGATTTCCTTTACCACTGACTGGTTTGATCTCTTTAAGAATCTTATTAAAGATTATTGGTTCCATTTTTTTTTTAACCCTACTTCAGTGTTCTGTTTCAGGAACCTTCTATCCCAGCAAAGTCACAGCATTATGGTGCTAATTAAAGAATTCCACATTTGTTAATAGATTCTACAAAGGCCCATTCTTGCTGCTTGTTAAGCAAGAATATGTGGTACACACACAATGGAATGTTGCTCAGCCATAAAAAAGAATGAATGAAACATTGCTATTTGCAGCAACATAGATGGACCTAGAGGTTATCAAACTAAGCGGAGTAAGTCAGACACAGAAAGACAAATGCCGGACGATATCACTTCCATATGGAATCGTGGGGCATGAACGCCTTCATTGTCGGAACAGAAATAGACTCACAGACATTTGGTTACCAAAGGAAAATAGAAGGAGGGATAAATGATGAAGCCGGGATTAGCAGACACAAACAGCTATATATTAAATATGTAACCAATACGGGCTTCTCTGGTGGCTCAGATAGTCAGGAACCCGCCTGCCAATGCAGGAGACAGGTTTGGTCCCTGGGTCGGGAAGATCCCTTGCAGAAGGCAGTGGCAACCCAGTCCGGAATTCTTGCCTGGAGAAGCCCATGGATAGAGCAGCCTGGCGGGCTACAGACCATGCGGTCGCAAAAGAGGAGCATAAATCTGAGCATGTAAGAACCCAACAACACAAACCTACTCTTCAGCACGCGGAACTCTACTCAGCGTCTTGTAATAGCCTATAATGGAAGGGGATATAAAAATATAATTTATATATTACATAGCGTATATCTATAAACTGGATACTCATATATATCTACTCTCTATATACACACATCTATAGTCTATTTTAAATATACACATATATACATGCTGTCTTTAGTTCTTCAGCCCCATCAGACTCACTGCGACCCCGTGGACTGTAGCCCACCAGGCTCCTCTGTCCATGGGATTCTGCAGGCAAGAATCCTGGAATGGGATGCCACTCCCTTCTCCAGGGAATCTTCCCCACCCAGGGATCGAGTCCAGGTCTCCCACACTGCAGGATTCTTTACCAGCTGACCTACCAGGGTAACCCACATATGCATATATATATATATATATATATATACCACCATACAAAATAGAAAGTTTAAAAAGAAAAAAAAAAAGCTTAAATTTCAAACAGTATTGCAGTCCCCTAAAAAGTGAAACAGAGTTATCACCAGTCCCAGAAATGTCAGTCCTTGGTTAATACCCTCCAAGAATTGACAGCAGGGAGTGTAATCTTTGTATAGCTGTATTCACAGCAGACGCTTCCTGAAAGATGAAAGCAACTCAAGTGTCCCTCAGCGAATAAAATGGATGAATGCAGTGTGGCCCTTCCACATGAGAGAATGTGGTTTAATTGCTCAGTCAGTTCTTTGGTGACCCCCGTGGACTGTAGCCCCGCCAGGCCCCTCTGTCTGTGGGATTCTCCAGGCAAGAATACTGGAGTGGGTTACATGCCCTCCTGCAGAGGTTCTTCCTGACCCAGAGGTCTCCTGCATTGCAGGCAGATTCTTTACCATCGGAACCACCCGGAAAAAGCCCCAAAATGGACCCCTAAATGAATCTATAGGGATGATTTCTACAAGTATTGTGTGAGGTCTGGAGCTCCGAGGGTGCTCTCTCTATGCTCCCAGCCATCACCCTTGTGGAGAGTGTCCCTGTTAAGCATCGTAATTACGATCACGGCGAAGTCGAATCATCATTTAATGCATCATTTGCTATGCAAATTGTTTTTCACACAGAGTTGTTTTTGCTCTGACCTTTCTCGGAGTTGTCATCTCAAAGACCCGGTCGTCCTTATTCTTCACCTCTCAGAATACTGCTTAAGTAGCTCAGAGATGAACTGAAATAGTGGCCCGCGGACCACAGTTACTTAAACCCAGAGAAGGCAAGAGCTCCTGCTCCTGAGAGAAGAACTGGCTTGGCCGGCGGGAATTCACCCTTCTGAGCTCTGTGTTCATCTGGACCCTGGATCTGTATCGGAAACCATCAGCATTGGAACATGCCCCCCACCCCAGTATTTGAATATCATTCTACTTGCAGAATGATACAGGCGCTTCTGTTCAGATTGCCCACCCTATAAAACACACCCTCTCACCTGAATGTCCAACAGCAGCGGTCCCCAACCTTTTCGGCACACGAAACCGGTGTCTTGGAAGACAGTTTTTGCATGGATTGAGGGCAGGGGTTGGGGGGATGGTTTCTGGAGAGGTTGTTCACTGCCTGCCTGCCTCCTCAGGTCCTCAGTTGTGTCTGACTCTTTACAACCCCGTGGATGGAAGCCCACAAGGCTCCTCTGTCCATGGGATTCTCCAGGCAAGAGTGGCGGAGCCAGTTGCCATTTCCTCCTCCAGGGGAATCTTTCCGAATCTTCCAGGGACTGAACCCATGTCTCCCGCGTCTCCTGCATTGGCAGGCGGGTTCTTTCCCACTGACTCACTCGGGAAGATAGTGCGCTGTATTTCTATTTTCAGCTCCAGTTCAATTCATGCATTAGATCCTGAAGGCTGGGGACCACGGTCCAAAAGAATGAAAGCTTGATGAGATCAACCAACATTCTTCCGGCTTTTATCGAGAGGTAACTGACATGCAAGATTCCGTTCACTTAAGGCTGTGCATTTGTGATGATTTGATACATGCATATGTTACGAACTAATCACTGTCCTGAGGTTGACGCCCTAAGCTCCCAGAGTTACCATTCTCTTGCTGTGGTGACAATATTTAAGATGTACTGTCTTGGCAACTTGCAAGGCTATAATCCACTGTGCCTCCGCTGTGAAGCATCTGCTTGCTAAGCAGCAGACTCTGGGGTTTGATCCCTGGGTCAGGAACATCCCCCAGAGGAGGCCGTGGCAGCCCACTCAGCGTTCTTGCCTGGAGAATCCCACGGACAGAGGAGCCTGGGGCGTTACAGTCCATGGGGTCGCAAAGACTCGGACACGACACACAGACTAAATAACAGCATTAACCAACAAATATTCAGTTCAATTCAGTCGCTCAGTCGCGTCCGACTCTCTGTGACCCCATGGATGGCAGCACGCCAGGCCTCCCTGTTCATCACCATCTCTCGGAGATCACTCAGACTCACATCCATCGAGTCAGTGATGCCATCCAGCCATCTCATCCTCGGTCGTCCCCTTCTCCTCCTGCCCTCAATCTTTCCCAGCATCAGAGTCTTTTCCAATGAGTCAACTCTTCGCATGAGGTGGCCAAAGTATTGGAGTTTCAGCTTCAGCATCAGTCCTTCCAGTGAATATTCAGGACTGATTTCCTTTAGGATGGACTGGTTGGATTTCCTTGCAGTCCAAGGGACTCCCAAGAGTCTTCTCCAACACCACAGTTCAAAAGCATCAATTCTTCCGTGCTCAGCTTTATTTATACTATTAAAGTACAAGCTTTATTTATATCAGTAAAATATTAGCTGTATGTATACTAATATTGCAGTCAGGCTAACAAAGCTTCTGTCTCTCCTCTGCATTCTCAGAGTACATTTCTATCTCTTCCTTAAAGCTAGGAATGGTTTTTTATTCATTTGCTTCAATATTGGTGTCAAGCCGAGGTCTTTACACAGTGAGTGTTGGAAATGCAAAACGAAGGAAGGGGAGAAGGAGGCAGGAAGAAAGGGTGGATGGACGGAAGGAAGGAAGGAAAAATGTAGGAAAGGGCAGAATACAAAAGAGATCTTATCTCATGGTTGTTATTAGCCAATTTTTCACAGACTTCCCTTTAATTCCTCTCACTGATAGTGATACGCTTTCCCATCACAACTCAAGAACGTTTCATTGATAGATGGCTGAATGCCTTAGGGACTATATCTGCATGATGTAATAATAATTTCCTCTATTTTTATAGCTCACCAAAGTCCTAACTCTAGTGGAACATGGTGGTGAGATATGATAGCCCCCATTATTCAATCTGGCAAAAAGAAAAAAAAAAATTCAAGAGGCAAAAATAACATTAGCGAACCCTCCTGCAAATTTATGTTTTTCCACAGCACTTCCTTGGTAGCAGAATATTTGCAACGCTCTTTAGCGCATAATTTACAAAGAAATAGGGAGACGCCATCAAAATGTTAATTCAAAATAAATAGCGGCTCTGGTCTCCGCTCCAGACCTCCAACTGTGTCACACAATTTCACGCTAATGGATTATTAATTACAATGCCCTCTGCATATTAATTGATGCTTGCAAATATTGTCATTGCAAGTGGCTTGTTCGTAAAAGAAACACACGAAAAAAAAAAAAACTACAAAAACACACAAAATACAAAAAAATACAAAACAAAATGTACATTATCTTTTTATTGGAACATATTCGATTTACAATGCTGAGTTAGTTTCGGGTGTGCAACAAAGCTATTCAATTATACATATAAATATATATATATGTAAATATGGAGCTTCCCAGGTGGCTCAGTGGGGGAAAAAATCCACCTGCCAATGCAGGAGATGCAGGTTTGACCCCTGGGTTGTGGGAAGATCCCCTGGAGGAGGAAATGGCAACCCACTGCAGTATTCTTGCCTGGAGAATCACATGGAGGGCGGGGCCTGGTGGGTTACATCCACAGGGTTGCAAATAGTCAGATGCAACCGAGCACGCATATATGTAAATATATATTCTTTTTCAGATTTTTTTTCCATATACGTTATTACAAGATATTGAATATATTGCCTTGTGCGATGCAGAAGGTCCTTGTTAGTTATCTATTTTCTATATGTGTGTGCGACCCCATGGACGGTAGCTCCCCAAGCTCCTCTGTCCATGAAATTCTCCAGGCAAGAATAGTGGAGTGGGTTGCCATTTCGTCCTCTAGGGGATCTTCTGGACCCAGGGATCGAACCTGCATCTCCTGCACTGGCGAATAGGTTCTTTCCACCACTTTCCCACTCCTTATATCTAGCAATGTGTATCCATGAATCCCAAATTATTCCTAATTTATCCCTCCCAACCTTTGGTAACCCTATGTCTGTTTTCAGCACAAAATCACCCCGTCTCCTAGAAATGCAGAAAGCGTTATAGTTTTGCCTTGAGTTCGCTCTGATCATCGCGGTGGATGCAGCTGAATAAACTTGCAGAGAACTTCATTAGTAATTATTTAAGCCTCTCGAGGTAAACTTCCCGTGATACGAACCGTGTTTAGTGGACGGAGTCGAGGTTCTTCCAACAGGGGGGCCACTTCTATAAATCTGGTCCCTCGAGTGGGTGGCGGGGTAATGGAGAAACCAACATTGAGTTACCGTTTCACAGGAATATTGAATCCTTAAATGAACTGTACGCTCTCATTTTTAATAGGAGCGAGCAGTAGCCGGGCATAATAAAAATAATTGAAATGGGGGTTCGGATCCATTAATCTGCTGAGAAGCGCCTCGGAGAGTAAGTGAGGTAGAAAAGGCGGCGGACGGTCGTGACAGCCCCCGATCGATGTCACTGGAGCCTAATGGTCTCAGCAGTCATCAATAAAAAAAGCTGAAGGATGTAGATAATGAGGAATAAAAGTTGAAGACAAATTCCTGCCCTGGAAGGACAGAGTCGAGAACAGGAAGAGTTGCCTGAAGCAAAAGTGCCTCTCCATTGCTGCTGAGAATGAAAAATAGGATCCTGTGTTGACTCTGCGTTGTGTGTGCCAAGTCGCTCCCGTCTTGTTGGAGTCTTTGCAAACCCTACAGACTGCAGCCCACCAGGCTCCTCTGTCCGTGGGATTCTCCAGGCAAGAATACTGCAGTGGGTTGCCATGCCCTCCTCCAGGGGATCTTCCCGACCCAGGGATCGAACCCACTTCGCTTCTGTCTGCTGCTTTCGCAGGCAGGTTGCTTACCACCAGCCCCAGGTGGGAAGCCCTTGTATCTACGCAACACACAGAATTCATGAAGTGATACAAATTGCTACCGGATGACAGACTTCCCCGGTGGTCCAGTGGCTAAACTCCGAGCTCCCAGGGCAGGGGGTCTGGGTTCCATCCCTGGTCGGTGAGCTATATCCCACAGTTAAGAGTTTGCGTGCTCCAAGGAAGACTGAAGATTTGGCTTGCTGCAATTAAGATCTGGCACAGCCAAACACATGAATAAATAGAAAATATATATATATATAACAGCACTTTTTATCAATTAAAAAAAAATTCCTACTGGATGCACAAAACTTTTAAACCCCTCCCTTCTGCCTTGTATGTCGTATACAGCAATATGTAAATCCATCCTGGAACAGATATGTATTATTGGCTCAGATTTCACCTGAGCCTTTTTTTTGGAGTCTGAGAAGGACATAGCTACCCACCATGCTCACAGGTGGTGGATGGTTTACTTTCTAAACAGTATCTTGATTTTTTTTTTTCTCATGAATTATTTTATTTTGGGAAATAGAGTTGTTTTTCATAAAATTATCTATTTATAGACAGGCAATATTATAACATATCATTACCTATATTAACATGTAATACTTGCATTTTTATTTTAAGATGAATTCACACATAAATGCACTTCCCAGGTGGCTCAGGGGTCAAGAATCCATCTATCAATGCAGGAGATGTAAGTGATGTGAGTTCAACCCCTGGGTCGGGAAGATCCCCTGGAAGAGGGCAGGCAACTCACTCCAGTCTTGTTTCCTGGAGAATCCCACGGAGACGTGAGCCCAGTGGGCTACGGTCTGTAGGGTCACAAAGAGTCGGTCACGACTGAAGCAAATTATCATTCACGCAGCATGTAAGTACTGAAACATATATCAGTTTCCATTTCTTCCCTGGTAAACATCGATAGCTGAGCACCGAAGAATTAATGCTTTTGAACTGTGGTGTTGGAGAAGACTCTTGGGAGTCTCTTGGACTGCAAGGAGATCCAACCAGTCCATCCTAAAACAAATCACTCCAGGCTGTTCACTGGAAGGAATGATGTTGAAGCTGAAGCCCCAATATTTTGGCCACATGATGCAAAGAGCTGACTCATTTGAAAAGACCCTGATGCTGGGAAAGATTGCAGGCAGGAGGAGAAGGGGATGACAGAAGATGAGATGGTTGGATGGCATCGCTGACTCAATGGACATGAGTTTGGGTAAACTCCAGGAGCTGGTGATGGACAGAGAGGCCTGGCGTGCTGCCGTTCATGGGGTCACAAAGAGTCAGACACGACTGAGCGACTGAACTGAAGTGAAACAGTGAGAGACACAATTCAAATAAACAAAAGTTCTTTAGGATTCTCAACATTTTCCCCCCATCTCTATTGAGGTGTAATTCATTAATTAAACTGTATATATTTGTCTTTTAACTTATTTATTTTTAATTAGAGAATAATTTCTTTCTGATATGATGTTGGTTTCTGCCATCCATCAACATGAGTCAGCCATAGGTATACATATGTCCCCTCCCTCTCGAACTTCCCTGCCAACACACTATCTTCCTAAGAGCTTCTTCTTATCTTCTCTCAGACCTCTCCAGGTACCAATTTTTCCTCTGCAAAACTGCACACTGAGATGGATCTGGGGGTAGGGGGTGGGGCACAAGGTGTCTGTGAGAGCAAGAACAGTAGGGCAGGTCCAACCTAGCTTTGCCAGAGTGGCACTGATTTCTACAGCAAGCCCCCCGCATCTGAGCCGAGCCGTAGCGGCCCATCCTTTAGAGCCTGGATTCCATCACCGGACACAGACTGCCTTCGGGAAGAAAACCAGGACCCTGGACAGCGAGCTCTTTCACAAGGAGGGAGCTAGGAGTTGCAGTTCTGTGTTCACAACAGGAGTTATTGTGTGTGCGCGCGTGTGTGTGTGTGTGTGTATGTTTAAATATTTATGAATTTATTTGGCTGCATCGGATCTCAGTCGAGGCATGTAAACTCAGATGGTAAAGAATCTGCCCGCAAAGCAGGAGATCCAGGTTCCATCCCTGGTTAGAAAGATCTCCTGGAGAAGGGAATGGCGACCCACTCCAGTACTCTTGCCTGGAGAATCCCACAGACAGAGAAGCCTGGCTGGCTATAGTCCATGGGGTCGCAAAGAGTCGGATGCAACTGAGTAACTTAACACTTTCAATTTCACTTATAAAAATCAGCTCAGTCCTTGTGCCGGAGTATCGCTCAAATGAATGAGTTCGCGTAGGAGCAAGCCAAGTTATAAACATCATTCAGAAAGACTGTTTTCAGAATTATAGTCCTGCGTTCATGATTGTGTTTCTTTGTTTCTCTAAGATATTTACAACCAGGTAACACGCAATCAATTTGTTCCACTCTCTTGTCCCATTGTGATTCATTAAACACTGTTCATGGAGTCCAATCTCACCTACAGAAGGATGAAGGGTTAATTCAGGGAATTATCGGTTTAAAAAAAAAAACACACTGGAGCCTCTTTAAGGCATTTTGTTTAACAAGGACTCACTCTTGTATTTCTCTTCAATCTCATTGAAACAGAAAGCCTCTTGTGTATTGAGAATCCCTTTTAATGGCACATGTCCTGAAGCATTTGTGGCTTAGTTACTTTCAGTGGCTTCGACATCTGTATTTGAAAATCTTCAAAAAAAAAAATACATCCGCTATTGAAATCCTTCAGACAAAAGTAACTAGTGGGTCCTCAAAAGAACTTGAAGCCAAATTTCCTTAAGTATGATGTGATCTTTTTCCCTTTTTCCTTTTTTTTTTTTTTTGCTGAAGTATAGTTGATTTACAATATGTTATGTTCATCTCTGCAGTAAGCAAAGTGTCTCAGTTATACACATACATATATATATATACAGTATTCTCTTTTGTATTCTTTTCCTTTATAGTTTATCACAAGATATTGTTGTTTCTCTGTCTTTATGTAATAGTTTCTACATCTTCTCATCCCAAACTCCCATGCCTTCCCTCCCGACCCTGCCTCCCCTTGGCAACAAGCCTGTTCTCCATCTGTGAGTCTGTTTCTACTTGGTAGACAAGTTCAGTTGCATCATTTTTGAGATTTCAGGTGTAAGGGACATTAGGTGATATTTGCATTTCTGTGTTTGAGTTACTGTCAGTCAGTATGACAATCTCGTGGTCCACCCATCTTTCACATTTTTTTCCATTGTAGATATTAAAAGAAGTTGAATACGGTTCCCTCTGTTATATAGTAGGACCTTTTCAAAATCTATTTTATACAGAGTAGTGTGTGTATATGCTAATCCCAAACTCTTAATGCATCCCTCCTCAACTTTCCTCTTTAGTAACGTAAGTTTGCTTTCTATGTCTATGAATCTGTTTCTGTTTTAGGAATAAGTTCATTTGTCTCATATTTTTAGTTTCCATGTATGTGATACAATGCGATATTCATCTATTCAAAACTATATTAATATAAATACAAAAATTGATACAACTATAGCTTAATTTGTATTACATTGTCTGTAATGTATAATTACACATTTCTCTTCAAGAAAATTAGAGATACCAAGGGAAAATTTCATGCAAAGATGAGCTCGATAAAGGACAGAAATGGTATGGTCCTAACAGAAGCAGAAGATATTAAGAAGAGGTGGCAAGAATACACAGAAGAACTGTACAAAAAAGAGCTTCATGACCCAGATAATCACGATGGTGTGATCACTCACCTAGAGCCAGACATCGTGGAATGCAAAGTCAAGTGGGCCTTAGAGAGCACCACTGCAAACAAAGCTAACGGAGGTGATGGAATTCCAGTTGAGCTGTTTCAATTTCTGAAAGATGATGCTGTGAAAGTGCTGCACTCAGTATGCCAGCAAATTTGGAAGACTCAGCAAAGGCCACAGGACTGGAAATAGGTCAATTTTCATTCCAATCCAAAGAAAGGCAATGCCAAGGAATGCTCAAACTACCGCACAATTGCACTCATCTCACACGTTAGTAAAGTAATGTTCAAAATTCTACAAGCCAGGCTTCAGCAGCACGTGAACCATGAACTTCCAGCTGTTCAAGTTGGTTTTAGAAAAGGTAGAGGAACCAGAGATCAAATTGCCAACATCCGCTGGATCATGGAAAAAGCAAGAGAGTTCCAAGAAAACATCTATTTCTTCTTTATTGACTATGCCAAAGCCTTTGACTGTGTGGATCACAATAAACTGTGGAAAATTCTGAAAGAGATGGGAATATCAGACCACCTGACCTGCCTCTGGAGAAACCTGTATGCAGGTCAGGAAGCAACAGCTAGAACTGGACATGGAGCAACAGACTGGTTCCAAGTAGGAAAAGGAGGACATCAAGGCTGTGTATTGTCACCCTGCTTATTTAACTTATATGCAGAGTACATCATGAGAAATGCTGGACTGGAAGAAGCACAAGCTGGAATCAAGATTGTCGGGAGAAATATCAATAACCTCAGATATACAGATGACACCACCCTTATGATAGAAAGTGAAAAAGAACTAAAAAGCCTCTTGATAACAGTGAAAGAGGAGAGTGAAAAAGTTGGCTTAAAGCTCAACATTCAGAAAACGAAGATCATGGCATCCGGTCCCATCACTTCATGGGAAGTAGATGGGGAAACAGTGGAAACAGTGTCAGACTTTATTTTGGGTGGCTCCAATCACTGCAGATGGTGATTGCAGCCATGAAATTAAAAGATGCTTACCCCTTGGAAGGAAAGTTATGACCAATCTATATAGCATATTCAAAAGCAGAGACATTACTTTGCCGACTAAGGACTGTCTAGTCAAGGCTATGGTTTTTCCTGTGGTCATGTATGGATGTGAGAGTTGGACTGTGAAGAAGGCTGAGTGCTGAAGAATTGATGCTTTTGAACTGTGGTGTTGGAGAAGACTCTTGAGAGTCCCTTGGACTGCAAGGAGATCCAAGCAGTCCATTCTAATGGAGATCAGTCCTGGGTGTTCATTGGAAGGACTGATGCTGAGGCTGAAGCTCCAATATTTTGGCCACCTGATTCGAAGAGTTGACTCATTGGAAAAGACCCTGATGCTGGGAGGGATTGCAGGCAGGAGGAGAAGGGGACGACAGAGGATGACATGTCTGGATGGCGTCACCGACTCGATGGACATGAGTTTGAGTGAACTCCGGGAGTTGGTGATGGACAGGGAGGCATGGCGTGCTGCTGTTCATGGGGTTGCAAAGAGTCGGACATGACTGAGCGACTGAACTGAACTGAATGTGTAATTATATATGTGATGGGGCATACAATATCTTTACATATATCTTTTACATACACATTATTATACATGTAATAATGTGTGCATATAATATACATATAATAATATATGCACTCTATAGTACTATGCATTTGTCTATACAAAACTATACTGATATAGATACAAAATTGATACAAATATAATTTAAATTGTATTATATTGTGTGTAATGTGTACTTGTGCATGTGATATGGACATATGATACAGTATCTTTACATGTAGAAGTATATGTGTAATAATGTATGCATATAATATACATATAATAATATATGCACTCTATCGCATGATGTATTTGTCTATACAAAACTATATTAATATAAATGCAAAAATTGATACAAATATAATTTTAATTGTATTGTGTGTGACGTGTAATTATACATGTGATGTAGACGTATGATGCAATATCTTTACATGTAGTAGTCTACCTGTAATAATAAATGCATCTAATATAGATATCATAAAATCTGCACTGTATAATACTAAAGGACTATATTTCTATTGATATATATAGTGATGGTAAGCGTTTTACTTGTATAAATATATATAATAAAATACAAATATCATCTACATGAGAAGGACATGGTAACCCGCTCCAGTATTCTTGCCTGGAGCATCCCATGGACAGAGGAACCTGGCGGGCTGCAGACCAGCAGGTCTCAAAGATTCTGACCCAACTGAAGCAACTTAGCACGCAAGCATGCAGGTTACATGAATCATACTTACTACATAAGTAATATACTTAGGGTGATGAATACAGATGCATAAGTTAGAATATTTTAATATGTATTATTACCTACAAGAACACGTACTGTCAAGCAATGAAATCCCCCCAGCAAAGCCTTTCTTTCTGCCTTCTCACGCTGCAGCCCGGAGACGCATTCAAGACCAGTGCACACCTGCGCCCTTTTTGGAAATAACCAAGGGTTTCCCTGGTGGCTCAGACGGTAAAGACTCTCCCTGCAGTTCCGGAGATCCGGGTTCGATCTCCAGGTCTGGAAGATCCCCTGGAGAAGGGCATGGCAACCCGCTCCAGTATTGTGGCCTGGAGACTCCCACGGACAGAGGAGCCTGGTGGGCTACAGTCCACCGCGTTGCAAAGAGTCAGACACGATTAAGCAACACACACATACACACATACACTCACTCAACAATAGGGACCTCCCCGACTCTCCCGTCCTTATGAGAGTCACACAAGAACTTTAAACACCAGAAAGCAAAGTCAGTTCCAACAAGAGCAGCAAAGAGGGGCGTGCACTCTGGAAGCATCCCAGCCGAGAGTGGTCCAGCCAGGCTTCCGGGAGGTAGGCGCAGACGTGCCTCCCCGGGCGGATGCGCGAGCATCACCACGCGCGCACGCTCAGTTCATAAGAGACGCAAAGCTCTCTTTCTCGTGGGTCAGGTCCCACGTCTTGTCCCTTCTCTCGAATAATATTTCTTTAGGTATGCTCGCCTTGGAAGCCATTGACAACAGTCGAGGCCCAGAAACTGGAAAACCTGCCCTTGGAAAAAAAAAATTGGATTGCCCCAGAAGGCTCATTGTAAAACCAGTTGGCAAGGGTTACCTTAAATAACATAGCAGCCAACATGTGCGCTGGATGGGGGGAGCGGTGTGGTCGTATCCATCAACTTATAGATGATGAATATCATTTTGGTTTCTTTTCTCTTTGTTTAATCTTTTTTAATTGAAGGACAGTTGCTTTACAGAATCGTGTTGGTGTCTGCCCAGCATCAACATGCATCAGCCATCGGTGTACACACACCGTTCTGGTTTCATCACTGAACGTCACGGCTTTTTGACTTTTCCACTTCAGACCCTCCCTCAACGTGACGACTCTCACTCACCAGTCACTTTTGTAGCCGCCCTTTGGGGTTTTCGACTCCACGGAGCAGACACTCTATCTGATTTGCATTCCTGTGTGGAATAGTGAGTTTGAACTTTTCCAGTAAGAAACGTTAATTACCTTATTTTGTGCTGCGTGAGCCCACCTGTGTAGGCAACAAAATATGCTTGAGATCACGCATTTGATTAAAGGGGCGTCAGACGCGACTGATTAAAGACAGCAGAAAGTCCTGAACACCTGTCCTTTTTGACACCTTGGGGGAGATGCCTGCCTCTGCTTAGACACTGATAAGGCCAAGAACAAAGTTGGGGGAATCATCTTCCAGCCAATCACCCTGACAGCAGGTGCTGGCGGCCCCAACCCCCTCATACAGACCAGAATATTCCCCAACTTGAAGGGGGAATATTCATCGTAACCCTAATGAAGTTCTGAGGACCACGCGTTGGTGAAAAGTGAACGTCTCCCAGTTGTGTCCAACTCTTTTCGACCCCATGGACTGCACTGGAGTGGGCAGCCTTTCCCTTCTCCAGGGGATCTTCCCAACCCACGGATTGAACCCAGGTCTCCCACATTGCAGGCGGATTCTTTAGAAGCAGAGCCACAAGGGAAGCCCAAGAATATTGGAGTGCGTAGCCTATCCCTTTTCCAGGGGATCTTCCCAAATCCAGGAATGGAACCAGGGTCTCCTGCATTGCAAGCAGATTCTTTACCAACGGGGCTATGTGAAATAACACACAGCAAAGCTTTGCAAGAGCTCTCTCTGATACCATCTTTTTCAAGCCCCTCGTTGTGTACATGAGAAGTTCTGTGACTCGTCACGCGGGGATTAAAATGCTTCCTGAACTCTGCAATCAGAATTTTAAGACACACACCCTGCCCTGCCCGGGACTCAAACACACATCCTGTACACCCGTCTCTGACAAAGATGTTCTACCTCGTCACTGCCTGACCGAGATTTTCTATCTCGGTTCCAAAAAAGGAACAAGAAAGCATGTCAGCAAGAAGAGAGGAGGTCTACTCAGTATGATCAAGGTGTTGCCTAGAGGGATCACCCACTTCCGGTGATGAAAATTTCCTAAACACTCTGCCAGACCTTTCTGGTTAAGTGATAACTGTCTACGCTGACTATTCTTAAACCCATAAGGAGGGAAGAGGGGCTTTCCTGGTGGCTCAGATGGTAAAGAATTTGTTTCCAATGCAGGAGACCTGACTTGATCTCTGGGTCAGGAAGATCCCCTGGAGGAGGGCATGGCAACCCACTCCAGTATTCTTGCCTGGAGAATCCCAGGGACAGAGGAGCCTGGCGGGCTCCAGTACATGGGGTCACAAAGAGTTAGACACGACTAAGTGACTAACACGTTCACTTTTCATGGTCTCTTGTGCATAAGGAACCTTTTTTTTTTTTTTTTCATACACCTTGCGTCAGAAAGAATTTACCGGATGTTTCTTATGGAAATACGCTACACTTGACGTTGCTTGGATTCATATGATAAATCTGCATTTATTGTTTCTTTTTCTTTTACGACTATGAATAGAACCACATGATTATCAATTAAAGACAAAGTTAAGTAAAAATGGCATCTTTAAAACATGAAAATTTCAATTATGAACATGTTTATATTCTTCTAGTTTTTGAAATTGTCCTTTATTTTTCTCAGTGTTTTATAGTCTCCAGTGTAGAATCCTTTTGCAATTTTTGCTAAAATTGTAAACCAACTTTGTTGATGATATGGTAATTGGTATTTTAGTTGCATTTTCTATTGATATGCAAATCTATATTAAGATTTTTATGTATATACATGTTGAATCACTGAGGTTGCATCCTTGAAATGAATATAATGTTAACTTTTGTAGTTCCACAAAAAGACTAGATAAATAAGTAAAAATTTTAAAAAGAAGCAGATTTTTACCCAGTCCGTGTAGTCAGTAACTATGCTACTTTCACTTATAAATTTTAAGGGTTTACAAATTATTTCAAATTTTATGTAGATACAAACATGTCAATTATGAACAAAATTCCCTTTTCTCCAATTCATAATTTTTTTTAAACGTGTTGTTTTGTAGTGGGGTATAGCCAATTAACAATGTCCTGATAGTCTCAGGTAAACATCAGCAGAACTCAGCCATACATAAACATGTATCCATTCTCCCCCAACCAACTCATAATAGTTTAATCTGATAATGCAACCTTTGGAATTTTGCTCCGATGTTCATGATAACAATTAGCCTGTAATTTTGTTCTTATAAGGTCCTTCTAAGATTTTTATTAAACATGTACACTAATGTTTAATATAGTGTATATTCATATAATGAGTTGGAAAAATTTCCTCTGTATTTCTGATTTCTGGAAAAGCGTGTAAGAGCGACATTACTTCTTCTTCCTAATGGTTTTGTAAAAACCACTGGTAAACGTCAGTCTTGAATGTTCATTGGCAGGACTGGTGCTGAAGCTCCCATACTTTGGCCACCTGATGCGAAAAGCTGACTCACTGGAAAAGACCCTGATGCTGGGAAAGACTGAAGGCGGGAGGAGAAGGGGACGACAGAGGATGAGATGGTTGGATGGCATCACCGACTCAATGGACATGAGTTTGAGTAAGCTCCGGGAGATGGTGAGGGACAGGGAGGCCTGGCGTGTTGCAGTCCACGGGGTCACACGCAGTGAAACATCATTCCGTGAGTGAACAGCAAAAACAAAAAGCCCACTGTGCTTGGTAACATTTTAAATTAGATTCAATATCTTCAATGGATAAAGGTCTTTTGCTATTTGAAAAATATAAAGACACGGACGGGTCTCACTTTCATGTTTGCCTGGGGTGCCTCAAATTCCTATTGTTCTCCTGAATCGCCTTTGCTCAAGCCGTGGGTCTGGCTTTCTGCAGTAGATAAAGAAGCCCTGCTATTGTGCTTTGAACGCTGCCCTGGGTTTCTTTGATACCGAAGGACACACGTCAACAGCACCCTGGCCTGCACGTCTCCACCAAACCGAAAGCCACTTTGTTGGAAAGCCGGCAGCGTCCACCCGTGCCTTTGACAGCCCTCTCTCCATCCGAGGTCACGAAACGTCTTAAAAGGAAGTTATATAAATGCGTCGTGGGGACACAAAAAGTCTTTTGAGGTCTGAATCTACGCAGCTGGAATGGAAAAGGAATCATGAAGGAGAAAAAAAAAAATCTCTCTTCGATGCTGGTTTTGTTGAGCTGGTACACAAAACCAGCACATCCTTACCCGAGCCTGGGACCCTGTAGCTGGGCAGGACATTTGTTTTTTTAATTTGTTTTTTGATTGATTTTTGGCTGTGCTGGGTCTTCACTGCTGAACGAGCCTTCTCCGGCTGCAGCAAGCAGGGGACACTCTTCGAGCTTTGCTACGCCGGCTTCTCACGCTGCTGGCTTCTCTTGCTGCACAGCACGGGGTCTAGACCCCAGGCTCAGTAAGTTGGGGTGCACAGACGACTTTGTCTCCCCTACATCACGTGGGATCTTCCCGGCCCAGGGATCAAACCCCGGGGGCCTCCTGCCTCCGCAGCTGAGGAGGCAGGAAGCTTTGAGCAATCAGCAAAAAGAGCTTGTCTTAACACATTTTTCAAGGGGCTTGAAGCAAATGCTTTCCCCAGGGTAGGGGGTGGGGTGGGGATGGGGGGAACACGACGGATGCTTGCTTTTGCCACTCACGGGGAATACACTCTGCAGGCCAGGTATTGGCACAGAGCGGGGAAGATTTGAACAGACAAAGGTGTCGCTAGGAAGGCCGCTCTGTGGGTGACTTGTGCCACTGCCCACTGGGAACTTTTCCTCTCTAACAGCGTCATTGGAGGGAGCGGGGCATGGCAACCCGCCGCAGAATTCTGGCCTGGACCATCCCATGGACAGAGGAGCCCGGCGGGCCTCGATTCACAGGGTTGCAAGGAGCTGGACACGACTAAGCAGCTGGGTAAGACAGCTCACAGGTAACCCATGGACTTTTTCCTACTCCGTGCTCATGTTTTTTTTATTTGCTTCAAATAGTTGTTTCTGTCTCTTTTTTAAAGATCTATTTACTTAACATCTGCGCTGCGTCTTCGCTGCCGTGCCCAATCTTTTTTTTTTCTAGTTGCAGCGATCCGGGGCTACTCTCTAGGTGTGTCTGCACGGCCTTCTCATTGAGGTGGCTTCTCTTCTTGAAGACCACCCGCGCTAGGGTGCTGGGCTTTCAGGAGTGGCAGCCCACGGGCTCAGTCATCGCGGCCCCCAGGCTTGGGAGGACGCAGCTCACTCCTCGTGGCAGATGGAACTTCGTTGCTCCAAGACGTGTGCGATCTTCCCGGACTGGGGAGCGAACCTGTAGCTCCTGTCCCGTCGGGCGGGTTCTTTAGTAGACCCCCAGGGAAGCCCGGCTCACAGGTCGTGGCCCCAGCAAGAGCCGAGTCTGAATTTCCCGTGGCAGCTAATGAATGAGCCGGAAGCTACACAATGCAAGCCTCTGAGCCTCTGAGCAGTTCTGTCTTCGACATTTACAAGCAGGGTGTGCCTTCAGGGCCGTAGAGCCTCGGAACCCTCCCCACGATGGCCAGCATCGCAAAACCTGCTCACCGCGTCCGTGCAGAAGACTTGCAGCCCTTCCGGGCTTCGGGTCCTGCTTGCTTTTCGTTTGCATTTCTTTGTTCAAGAGAGAAAGGACAGGTGTCCGAGCTCCTTGGATTGGCCGTGAGGCTTCCATGGAAACACGGCTCCCCCTACTGTTGCGATGTGTTTCCACGTGAAGGAAACAGAAGGAATGGTACCCAACCCGTCCAAGGACAGCTTCGCTTGCTTCTTGGGACTTTGAAAAGGTACAAACAAATCCGATCAGATGGGCCAGGCTGCAGAGACGGTGGGTGAGTTTCCATCTCACGCCCTCTGCAGCATTTTCCTCTGTATCAAAGATTTTAATGCCCCCAGCCCGAGCGATATTCAGACTGCATTTTCTTGTGTTGTTCTTGTGTGGTTGCTAAGCTGTTCAACCTGCATTTTCTCATGTTGTCGTTGTCTAGTTGCTAAGTTGCGTCCGACTCTCCGTGGCCCCGTGGACTGCAGCCCGCCAAGCTCCTCTGTCCGTGGGATTCTCCACGGAAGAATACTGGAGTGGGGTGCCATTTCCTCCTCCAGGGGATCTTCCTGGGCAGGGGGATTCTTCACCAATGAGCCCCTGGAGACTGTCTCAATCGTGACCTTTGTGATGCTTCAAGAATATCCAGTCTCAAATGGCAGCGTTCCTTCTCCTTGATATGCTGCATATATTATAATTTTATTGGGCTTCCCTGGTGGCTCAGAGGTTAAACTTTCTGCCTGCAATGTGGGAGACCTGGGATCGATCCCTGGGTTCGGAAGATCCCCTGGAGAAGGAAATGGCAACCCACTGCAGTATTCTTGCCTGGAGAATCCCATGGACAGAGGAGCCTGGTGGGCTACAGCCCACGGGGTTGCAAAGAGTCAGACACGACTGAGCAACTTTCAGTTCAAAATAGTATCGTATCCTAAGATGAAACAACTTCATCGTCTCTGAATTATTTGAGAACTTGGTTCAGATGACTCTCCTTGAGCTAATATTTATTCTGCCTGCTGAGAGCCTTTTTTTCTGATACTTATTTATCTAATATTTATTTTTCCATTATCTATTACCACTTTAGTATTTATTTAGTTACTTATTTGGCTGCACCGGGTTCAGTTGCAGCATCCAGCGTTTTCAGTCTTCATTGCAGCACGCGGGTTCTTTGGCTGAGTCATGTGGGGTCTGGTTCCCCGATCAGGAATTGAACCCAAGCCCTCTACACTGAGAGCTGGACCACCTTAGCCACGGGGCCACCAGGGAAGTCCCTGCTGCTGCTGCTGCTGCTGCTGAGTCGCTTCAGTCGTGTCCGACTCTGTGTGACCCCATAGACGGCAGCCCACCAGGCTCCCCCGTCCCTGGGATTTCTCCAGGCAAGAACGCTGGAGTGGGTTGCCACTTCCTTCTCCAATGCATGAAAGTGAAAAGTGAAAGTGAAGTTGCTCAGTTGTGCCCGACTTCGCAACCCCATGGAGACTGCAGCCCACCAGGCTCCTCCATCCATGGGATTTTCCAGGCAAGAGTACTGGAGTGAGGTGCCATTGCCTTCTCCGAGGGAAGTCCCTAGAAACAGGCTTTTTAAGATGATCTTTATAATTGACGTATAGTATGAATGCACTTTCCCAGTGGCTCAGTTGTAAAGAACCCACCTGCCAATGCAGGAGACTCGCGTTCGATCCCTGGGTCGGGAACGTCCCCTGGAGGAGAGCATGGCAGCCCACTCCAGTGTTCTTGCCTGGAGAATCCCGCGGACCGAGGAGGCTGGCTGGACTGCAGTCCATGGCGTTGCAAAGAGTCGTACACCACTGAGCGTCCCTAGCCAGCATCTGCCAAGGGGAAAGGCAATCTTAAAATTTTTAATTAAGGTCCCTGATCTGGTCACTGGGAGCTAGTGAAACAGAGACACAAACTAGGGTGGGCCTGGTCTAACCAGGTGCCGCCTTATTAAGAGGGTCCTGACGTTGCCTGAGAGGAGTGTGTGTGTGTGTGTCTGTAATGGAATATCACTGAGCCATAACCAGAAGGACATCCTGCCATTTGCAACAACACGGGTGGATTTGAGGGGCTTAGGCTAAGAACTGTGAGGCAGACAGAAAAAGACCAATACAAAGCTATGGCTTTTCCAGTAGTCAAGTACGAATGTAAGAGTTGGACTGTGAAGAAGGCTGAGCACCGAAGAATTGATGCTTTTGAACTGTGGTGTTGGAGAAGACTCTTGAGAGTTTCTTGGACTGCAAGGAGATCAAGTGAGTCCATCCTAAAGGAGATCAGCCGTGAATGTTCATTGGAAGGACTGATGCTGAAGCTGAAGCTCCAATCCTTGGGCCACCTGATGTGAAGAGCTGACTCATTTGAAAAGAGCCTGATGCTGGGAAAGGTTGAGGGCAGGAGGAGAAGGGGACGACAGAGGATGAGATGGTTGGGTGGCATCACCGACTCAATGGACATGGGTTGGTGATGGACAGGGAGGCCTGGCTTGCTGCCGTCCATGGCGTCGCAAAGAGTCAGACACGACTGAGCGACTGAACTGAACTGATGTGGTACCACTTGTGTGTGGAATCTAGAAGCAACCACCAAATACACAGACGCAGAGAGCAGATTGGTGGTTACCAGAAAGAGGTGATGGGGTGGGGTGGGGAGGGGGGTGGGAAGCACAGTTGGGAGCCCTAATCTTGGGTTTCAGGTCACCTTCTGTGAACACGGGAGGTCCCTGAACATCTGTTCACAGTGCTGACCTGGCTTCCATCACAAACCAAATGCCGTCCACGAAAGCTTCTCCCTGAGCAACAAGCATTCCCTTTTGAGAGCATCTCATTTCCTACTTCGCATCTTGCAAAGTCTCAAGCTCTAGTCACACGTTCCTGCGATGATTGCCTGGGAACTGAACTTTTTTTTTTTTAATTCTGTTTTGCCGCTGTGCGATCTTTAAGAGCTCACACGTGGCTGGGTTCACTGAACGCCTTGCGTTGTCTAAGATCCGAATTAATTTGCTTCTTGAGATGTCTGTACACTAAGCTTCCGCATGCGTGTTAAGTCGCTGCGTTCATGTCCGACTCTCTGCCACCCCATGGACTGCAGCATGCCAGGCTTCCCTGTCCATCACCACCTCCCGGAGCTTGCTCACAGTCACGTCCATTGAGTCGGTGATGCCACCCAGCCATCTCATCCTCTGTCGCCCCCTTTTCCTCCCGCCCTCAATCTTTCCCAGCATCAGGGTCTTTTCCAGTGAGTCGGCTCTTTGCATCAGGTGGCCGAAGGATTGGAGCTTACGTGTATACAGGAGCCAACAGTCATAGAAACAAAGATTCTCAACATCGTTAATCACTGGAGTGAAGCAAATTAAAATGAAAGTGAGATAGGCAATTGTCAGGTATAAGTTAGCTGTGCTTTCTGTACTGAGTCACTCACTCAGTCGTGTCTGACTCTTTGTGACCCCACGAACCGCAGCCCGCCAGGCTTCTCTGTCCATGGGATGCTCCAGGCAAGAGTGCAGCTTCATGCTCAGCCCCTGGGTCAGGAAGATCCCCTGGAGCATCCCATGGACAGAGGAGCCTGGTGGGCTACCGTCCAGGGGCTCACAAAGATTCAGGACATGACTGAGCAATTAACAGTTTCACTTTCATGCATAATACCCAAACAGATAAATGGGTTAGACAAACTATGGTCAGCACAAGCATCACACACAAAAAATTTTTTTTGCTGGTTTTTTTAGAGTCTTTATTAAGTTTATGACAATTTTGCTTCTGTTTGAAGTTGTACTTTTTTTTTTTTTTTGGCATGGCACCTGAGATCTTAGCTCCCCAACCAGGGGTTGAACTCACACCTCCTGCATTGGAAGGCAAAGTCTTAGCCACTGGACCACCATGGAAGTCCCCCACAAAAACATAGAAAGGAATCCATCAACTGTGCATGCGTGCTAATTCATTCTTGTGTCTGACTCGGAGATCACAAGGACTGTAGCCCGCCAGGCTCCTCTGTCCAAGGGACGCTCCAGGCAAGAGTACTGGAGTGGGTTGCCACTCCCTTCTCCAGAGGATCTTCCCCACCCAGGGGTCGAACCCATGTCTCCTGAATTGGCAGGTGGGTTCTCTGCCGCTAGTGTTTACCTGGGAAGTCCCATTACACCTGAGCCTTTCAGCCTTCCACCTTCCTCCTGGCTTTCCCGCACAGAATCGCCCCCCGCAGGCGATAATAAAGCCTTTACTCACCCTTTGCTTGAGCTCGCTTGGAGGTGTTAAGGCTGTTTATTCTCATATTCTAAAGACACCTGGGGGACCCCTAATGTGATGATAAACATGCCGTAGCTGGGGGGTCCATGGACCAGGTGGAGCTTCCCATTCCAAATTATTACCAATTCACGTTTCCACCTACCTGCTGTCTCCAACGAGCTTTTAAAAAACTCTTTAAGATGTGTCTAAAATAATGTTGGAGTGAAATAGAAAAAAAATAATAATAATAATTATGGTGGTGTTTGTCGCCACCTAGCGGGAGCGTTTAGTTATGACACCACTTAACTATTTCTTGACCATTAACAGATGGAAAGCAAGAAAAAAAATTTTAAGGGTTTTGTTTTTTTTTTTTTTCCCTGACGTGTACCATCCTTTCACTTTTTACTTTCATGCATTGGAGAAGGAAATGGCAACCCACTCCAGTGTTCTTGCCTGGAGAATCCCAGGGACAGGGGAGCCTGGTGGGCTGCTGTCTATGGGGTCGCACAGAGTCAGACACGACTGAAGCGACTTAGCAGCAGCGGCAGCTGGACCATTTTTTAAAATCTTCATTGAACTTCTTACAATATTGCTTCTATTTTATGTTTTGGGGTTTTTCTTGGCCTCGAGGCATGTAGGATATTAACTCTGCGACCAGGCATCAAATCCACAACCCCTGGAGAGGAAGGAAACGTCTTAACCACTGGACCAGCGAGAGAGCCCCGGGGAACCCTTTCAAGATCAGTGAAACTCAGAACCGTTGTGGTTTCTTTTTTTTTTTTTTTTTCAGAAATGATCGTGGAAACTGTGCTCAAAATCTGGACACTAGTATTTTTTCTAATTAAAATAATATCTGGTTTAATGGTGTCCACTGAGAGAAGCAATGGCACCCCACTCCAGTGCTCTTGCCTGGAAAATACTATGGGTGGAGGAGCCTGGAGGGCTACAGTCCATGGGGTCGCTGAGGGTCGGACACGACTGAGCGACTTCCCTTTCCCTTTTCACTTTCATGCACTGGAGAAGGAAATGGCAACCCACTCCAGTGTTCTTGCCTGGAGAATCCCAGAGACGGGGGAGCCTGGGGGGCTGCCGTCCATGGGGTCGCACAGAGTCGGACACAACTGAAGCGACTCAGCAGCAGCAGCAGCAGTGAGAAAAGTGAATGGCCTAAAAGTGGAGAATTTTGCTTTATTCTGCGAGCGTTCTGAGGACTCAGACTCACACCCAGGAGGCAGGCTCTCAGAGGGCGCTGAGGGACCTCTCCCAAGAGGAAAGGGAGGAGACAGGATTAACAGCAGTTTTTGCAACACCAAACAGGTATTTGGAACATCAATAGATTATTGTTATTTAAAGGAAACCAGGCAGCTCACATTAATGAATTTAGTGCTTTCCACAGTTTGAGAAGAAGAGCTATGACCAACCTAGACAGGATATGAAAAAGCAGAGACATTATTCTGCCGACAAAGGTCTGTCTAGTCAAGGCTATGGTTTTTCCAGTGGTCATCTATGGATGTGAGAGTTGGACTAGAAAGAAAGCTGAGTGCTGAAGAATTGATGCTTTTGAACTGTGGTGTTGGAGAAGACTCTTGGGAGTCCCTTGGACTGCAAGGAGACGCAACCAGTCCATCCTAAAGGAAATCGGTGCTGAGTATTCATTGGAAGGACTGATGCTGAAGCTGAAACTCCAATCCTTTGGCCACCAGATGCGAAGAGCTGACTCACTGGAAAAGACCTTGATGCTGGGAAAGATTGAAGGCAGGAGGAGAAGGGGGTGGCAGGGGATGAGATGGCTCGAGAGTATCACGTGCATTTGAGCAAATTCCGGGACATGGTGAGAGACAAGGAAGCCTAATGTGCTACAGTCCATGGGGTTGCAAAGAAACAGACGGGGCTGCGCCATTGAGCAAGTTTGGAAAGATAGGAAGTCTTTGCGCATGGAACTCCTTCCGTGATATGCACTTCAGCTGTCTGGGACCAGTCTCCTGTTCTTTGTCGTCCAGAGTGCCCTAAGGGTGCATGTTTGAATGTGACTAGTGTGGCTGTTAGCGGCAACATCCTTTGTTTCAGTTCAGTCCAGTCGCTCAGCTGTGTCCGAGTCTTTGCGACCCCATGGACTGCAGCATGCCAGGCTTCCCTGTCCATCACCAACTCCTGGAGTTTACTCAAACTCATGTCCGTTGAGTCAGTGATGCTAACTATCTCATCTCATGCCAATCTGAGACAGACAGTTTCAAAAGGAATCCCTGGACTGTGGACCAAAACAAATCTGGAGAAAACTTCTCTAACCAGGGCAAGAGCGCCCACGTGCAGGGTAGTGGCAGTCACAGAACTATAGCCACACTGCAGAGCAATGTTCCAGGCACGAGAGTCCACGCAGAAAAGAGCTGAAACTGCGTGACTCAGGAATTCACAGGGTGAGACGGTTGGATGGCATCACTGACTCAGTGGACATGAGTCTGAGCAAACTCCGGGGGATAGTGAAGGACAGACAGGGGAGCCTGGAGTGCTGCCGTCCACGGGGTTGCAAAGAGTCACACACGGCTTAAAAGACTGACCAAGAACTCAGAGTGGTCTTTTTTTTTTTAACTGAAATCACACCTAGTCTCCAATAGTCATATTTGCATATAAGAGCTGGACCATAAAGAAAGCTGAGCACCAAAAGAATGGATGCTTTTGCACTGTGCTGTTGGAGAAGACTCTTGAGAGTCCCTTCGACCACAAGGAGATCCAACCAGTCCATCCTAAAGGAGATCAGTCCTGAATATTCATTGGAAGGACGGATGCTGAAGCTGCAATACTTCGGCCACCTGATGTGTACAGCCAACTCATTGGAAAAGGCCCTGATGCTGGGAAAGATTGAAGGCAGGAGGAGAAGGGGACGACAGAGGATGAGATGGTTGGATGGCATCGCTGACTCGATGGACATGAGTTTGAGTAAACTCCGGGAGTTGGTGATGGACAGGAAGGCCTGTCCATGGGGTCGCAAAGAGTCGGCCACGACTGAACAGCAAAGGACTCTTTACGTTGATGGTGGCGAGAGAACGCCCTGTAGATGAGCACCGGTCTCGGTGAGCACCCTTCTCAGCCTACAGGGATATGACACCTTTCAGTAGGCCCTTTCCTTATCAGCAGTGTCAGACCGTGAACATCCGCTTTGTCACAGATTTCTCTCCCCTGGCCCTTCAGGAAACTGACGGCTACATGGGCTGGTGATGTCATTGTTCCTAAACAGCCCCGGACGCTGTGAGGAGTTCACAAATCCAATTGTGTTGATAGCATTTCGCTCCGTGTTTCCATTAACTAATGTTTAATTCTGATTGGCAGCAACACCCCTACTGAGACTCACCGGAGCTTCCTGAGTATCAGGAGTCTTTATCATCAGCAGCCTCTGCATAGAGAATACCAAATCAGGGATAGACAAAAAAAAAATTGCAAAGTGACAGAGCATTCAGAATCAAGGGGTAAACATCAAAACCTTAGAAATTTCCTTAGAAATTTCATCGTGAGGGCAGTTGTGGAAATGGGGCCATTTGGAGACAATATGGGCTTCCCTTGCAGCTCAGTCAATAAAGAATCTGCCTGCAAAGCAGAAGACCCGGGCTGGATTCCTGGGTTGGGCAGATCCCCTGGAGGAGGGCATGGCAACCCACTCCAGTATTCTTGCCTGGAGCATCTCATGGAGTGAGAAGCCTGGCGGGCTACAGTCCATGGGGTTGCAGAGAGGCTGACATGACTGAGTGACTAAGCACAGTGCCAAATTAATTCTGCCAAGCTGCATCCCGTTCCATGTCCTCACGCGGATGGACCTTGCTTCAGTCAGTTCAGTTCAGTTGCTCGGTCGTGTCCGACTCTTCGTGACCCCATGAACCACAGCAAGCCAGGCCTCCCTGTCCATCACCAGCTCCCAGAGTTTATTCAAACTCATGTCCATTGAGTCAGTGATGCCATCCAACCATCTTATCCTCTGTCGTCCCCTTCTCCTCCCACCTTCAGTCTTTCCCAGCATCAGGGTCTTTTTAAATAAGTCATTTCTTTGCATCAGGTGGCCAAAGGATTGGAGTTTCAGCTTCAGCATCACATCTTCCAGGGAATATTCGGGACTGATTTCCTTTAGGGTGGACTGGTCAGATCTCCTTGCATACAGGTTGGATGCAACCTTTCTTGCATACAGACAAAACTTTTGGGTCTTTCTCCTTGGGAAAGTGTGAAGAAGGAAGTGAAAGGGTTAGTCACTCAGTTATGTCCAACTCTTTGTGACCCCATGGACTGGAGCCCGCCAGGCTCCTCTGTCCATGGGATTCTCCAGGCAAGGATACTGGAGTGGGTAGCCGTTCCCTTCTCCAGGGCATCTTCCTGATCCAGGGATTGAACCTGGTCTCCTGCCTTGCAAAGAGATTCTTTTCTGCCTGAGCTACCCAGGAAGCCCTCCTTGGGAAAATCTGTTGCTTTTGTGTTAATTATGCTTCTGTAGGTAAAATATGTTGACCAAGCAAAGTGGTCCTGTGTGGGGAATACAAGGGGTACTGTTTCCATAATATTGCTTCCTCCTTGATTGCAGAGAGGGCAGCTGGTTAAAGACTGTGTTTTCTTGCAGCCTTCGGACCTCTTTGGGAGTCAAAAACCCTTATTGTTTTCTCAGCGAGAAAGGAGAACGAAGCCAACGTTTGAGATGAGATGACTGAAGGATTTCTATGAATGTAAAGAGAAGGTGATGAATCCTCCACAGGAAAAGCAGAAAGCCAAGCAGTGTTCTTCCCCCGCAAACTGCAGCCTAGCGGTGTCTCACGCAAATGCAAACTCAGCTCTGTGCACGCACACAGGTCCCAGAGCAGAGGGCAGAGAGGCAGCTTCTGTCATCAACCCTGTCAGCGTGCTCATAATCATCTCATCAAGACCGTCATCCCCGCCGTCGCCATCACCACCATCATGACTAGCATCATCAGCGTCATTATCGTCGCGATCATCACCACCATCATTTCACGATCGCCACCATCATCAGCACCACCGTCCCCAGCGTCCCCAGCGTTTCATCATCATCCCCAGCAGCACCCTCCTCCCTGCCACCATCATCCCCACCACCATCACCATCATCCCCACCATCGTCATGATAAATGCCCAGCAGATGTTAGCATCGTATTTGCAAACGCATATATAAGAGGTCTAAAGTAAATCCACTCAGGAGGTGCCTGGAACAGGCAACTCCATAGACACAGAAAGTAGAATTCTGGTTCCCAGAGGCTGGGGCGGGGGGCGGGGAAGAGGGGATGGGGAGTTGGCATTTGACGCAGACAGAGCTGGCTTCCCAGGTGGCGCAGAGGTAACGAGCCCACCTACCAGTGCAGAACATGTGGGTTGGATCCCTGGGTGGGGAAATGGCACCCACTCCAGTGTTCTTGCCTGGAGAATCCCATGGACAGAGGAGCCTGGTGGGCTACAGTCCACGGGGTCACAAAGAGTCGGACACGCCTGAACAACAGAGCACACAGCTTTTGTGAAGATGAAAAAGTTCTGCAGATGATGGTGTTGACGGTTGCACCACCATGTAAATATGCTTAATGCCTCCTCCGACCTGTGCACCAGAAAAGGGCTGACGTGGAAGTTTTTGTCAAGTGTATCTTAACTCAATTGAAACACACCTACTCGCAGAGCTGGATTTATCCTTGCCCTCTGATTTCACGCTTTCCCGGGAAATCGTCCTGTCTTATCACCTCCCCCTGCAATGCCCGGATCCCATCACAAGCTGCGTGATACACGCCTCCTTCACGTTATTTGTCTTCTTCCCCCAAACCCGTTAAATAATTATTTTTTTTGCCTCAACCATCCCTTCTTGTTCACCAGGAAGCCGTCTTCCGGAGCAAGACCATACAAGTCAGTTTCTTTGGTGACTGGAAGGATCTGTTTCTGTCTGACTGGGTGGAAAGCCTTCCTGGGCTAAAAGGAGCTGGTATCTGGCAGCTCCAATACTGCCCAAGACTCAGATGGCTGATACAACATCAGCGGTCAATCTGATAATTGAGTCTCCAAGGACAGGGTCTCTCCTGGGAGCAGGGATGCTCTCTCAGCACCAGGATCTTGAAACGAGTGCGATTTTCCTTCTTAATCCCCCAGGGCTCCCAGGCAAACCTCACGATTAGCCTGCAGCTGTTGCTGCTACTGGTAAGTCGCTTCAGTCGTGTCCGACTCTACATATGAAATAAACACAGTTCCCGTATCAGAACCCGTCTCCATGCAGAGAGCTTTAAAACACAGCACCACAATATTTCAAGAGTGATCAGAGACCTGTGACCACGTGCGAAGATTTAAAATATGTCAGTCCAATACCTCAAGGGTGATCAGAAACCAACCACTATGCAGAAAGCTTGAAAATATGGCCCTCCAGGTGAAGAGCCAGCTCATTGGACAAGACCTTGAAGCTGGGAAAGATTGAGGGCAGGAGGAGAAGGGGGCGACAGAGGATGAGATGGTTGGATGGCATCACTGACTCAATGGACATGAGTTTGAGCCAGCTCAGAGGAGCCTGGCATGCTGCAGTCCATGGGGCTGCAAAGAGTCAGACACGACTGAGCGAGTGAACCGCAGCTAATGCTTCAAGAGTGATCAGAATCACACGTCCACGTGGAGAGACTGAAAACGTGGCAGCCCAGTACTTTTCAACAGTGACCAGAAACCACTTAACAGACCAACACTTCAAGGGTTAAATGATTAGATTTTTTTAGGATGCACCCACTTGACGTAAGAAAATTTTCATTCTCTTCTTCCTCGTGCAGAGAAAGGCAATCTGGATGATGCTGGAAACAAGCTAAGAAGGCCTGATCCAAGTTCAACCCTTGGGCCAACCCCCCCCCCATTCTCACCCCCCCATCCTCAACTCCCCACCCCCGCTTTCTTTCCTGGTGGCTCAAACGTTAAAGAAGCTGCCTGCAATACAGGAGATTCGGGTTCGATCCCTGGGTCGGAAAAGGAAAACCCACTGGGGAAGGAAATGCCAACCCTCTCCGGTCTTCTTGCCTGGAGACATCCATAGGCAGGGAAGCCTGGCGGGCTGCAGTCCACGGGGTCGACGCGAGTGAGCGACGAATGCTTTCCCTTTCACCCTTTATTTCAACAAGAAAACTGCCTTTTGGAGAAGAACATGAGCTTAGCTGTGGCATATTGGAGAGGGGAGGTCCTGATGAAAATATGTAGTCACCCAAGGGCTTGCATTGTAGGAGCAGGCAAGGAATTCCCCTGCCCAGAAGAATATGGCATTTGGGAATCAGCAGGCATTTGATGTCCTCTTTCTAAAGGAGGGGGAAGGGAAACAGCCCACGATTCTACCTCGGCCCTGCCTCTAACCTACCTCTCTGTTTATAACATTTCACATGGCATGAAATCTGACCTTGGGCCAAGCTTCTATCACCCACGAGCTGGTTAGGACAAGAAACCTCCCACCCAGACTTCTGAACTCAGCCTCTGCACTTTAATACAATCTGCAAGTGTTCTCTTTGCAAGTTAATGATTGTGAAATCCTTAACTTATAGGGCATTTCCTAAATCTGCTCAAACTCTGTGGTCTAGCATCTGTTCTCAACCAGAAGTGGCTCTGCCCCATGGGGACGCTGGGAGATTCCACAGACATTTTTTTTTTTTGGTGGGGGGGGCGGGGGTGCCGCTGGAAAGCCCATAAAAATAGTGTGTGTGATACATGAATTTTTGAAAATTTTTGAATTTTTACCTAGCTAAAAACATTTATGATACTTTGATTCCACTTGTTTGGCTTAGTATGAACAGAATGCTAGATATCTAATTTAAAAAAATAAATGCATTGTTGCTGCTGCTGCTAAGTCGCTTCAGTCGTGTCCAACTCTGTGTGACCCCATGGACGGCAGCCCACCAGGCTCCTCTGTCCCTGGGATTCTCCAGGCAAGAACTCTGAAGAGGGTTGCCATTTCCTTCTCCAATGCATGAAAGTGAAAAGTGAAAGTGAAGTTGCTCAGTCGTGTCCGACTTTTAGTGACCCCATGGACTGCAGCCCACCAGGCTCCCCCGTCCATGGGATTTTCCAGGCAAGAGTACTGGAGTGAGGTGCCAAAAATGCACAACAAGCAACAAATTTTACGGTATAGCACAGGGAACTATAGTCAGTATCTTGTCATAACCTGCAAAAGGAAAATAATCTGAAAAGTAATATTTGTGTATATGTGTGTCTTCCCTGGTGTCTCAGAGGTAAAGAATCCGCCTGCAATACACAAGACTTGGGTTTGATCTCTGGGTCGGGAAGATTCCCTGGAGGAGGGAAATGGCAACCCACTCCAGGATTCTTCCTGGAGAATCCCATGGACAGAGGAGCCTGGTGGGCTGCAGTCCATGGGGTTGCAAGAATCGGACATGACTTAGCAACTTCACCACCAGCATGTGTATAATTGAATCACCTTGCTGTGCAACGGAAACATCGTGAGTCAACTATCCCTAAAGTAATACATATATATACATAACGCTCAGCTTTCAGGTTGAGAACACTGTTTCAGTCCGCAGCTTCCTGCCTTATGCTTCCCCCCACCCCATGCTCAGCTGCTCAGCTCCTGGCTGACTCTTTGCAGCCCCATGGACTGTAGCCCCCCAGGCTCCTCTGTCCATAGAAGTCTCCAGGCCAAGAATACTGGAGTGGGTTGCCACTTCCTCCTCCAGGGGATCTCCCCGACCCAGGGATCAACCCCGTGTCTAGTATGTCTCCTGCAGTACCGCTGAGCCCCCAGGGAAGCCCAGAATGCCCCCAAACTGCCCCTTTTCTCTGCTACAAGAAAATCCACCGGAAAAATAGAACCCCTTACAA